>JAJIYU010002022.1:0-32376 GCA_030144865.1 Tinospora cordifolia | reverse complement strand
CTTTCTCTTGAAGAAATTCTTATTTTCTTCAATTTGTTCTAGTTTGATTCATAATATTTTTCTTTTTTTATCCAATTTTTTTCTCACTAAAAGATACTAGTATTAGTTGGAGAGAAAATCTCTCTCTCTCTCTCACACACACACAATCTCTTTATGTTTAGTTATTAAATGGCAAAACAAATTCAGAAAATTTCTTCAGCCGGAAAATTTTCTGCCTAAAGGGTAAAAAAATAATTTTTTTTTTCAGAATTAGTGTACACAAGTAACTTTTGTTTTCATATCTAATCAAACAATCATGAGCTATCAAACAACATCCTTAGTGTATAGTTAGTCAATTGCAACAATAAATAATGTATTAGCCTGAATAAGTCAAGAACATTAATCTCGTAAGTTTTTAAAATCAAATTTTAGATCTTTATATTTGCTATAGATCCCTACTTCTTTGAACTAACAACCAGTGCCATATGGGGCGGCTTTTTTATTTTTTATTTTTATTTTTATTTTTCCATTTTAAAGGAGAGAATATATAAATTTATAGGACTTTGTGAAAACCTTAACATATGACCAAAAATCAAAAAAATGAAAATGAGAATACTAAAAAAATAAGACAAAACTGTTATGAAATAAAATGAAAACTATTATAAAATAAAGAAAATAAGTAGATACTTGAGCGAAGAGAAATATGAAAGAACATTTTATTCTCTTGAAAATATATTTGTATACAACTTAGATACACCATTTGCAATGTAAATACCTTTTTATATGAGCTCTCGATCATGATGCAGTTACAAATATCATTTATAATACATAAATATAATGATGGTTACAAAGATAATGTAATGTTTTATTTGTTACCAGAGAATAGTTGAATATGAAAAAACCATAAAATTATAATAAGTTAAGGGTTGTAAAATATTAAATAATGAGTGGTAGTTATTTAAATATATTTATACCTAAAACAATATATTCTTAAGGAAATTGCTATTCTAATTACAAAAAATATATAACTACAATGCAATATTATATTCATAATTGGATCATTAATTGATTACATCTTTGAGGCATTTAAATTAACAAACATAAATATGGAGTTGGAATTTTTTTGGGATAGTTGGATTATCAATTTTATATCCTAAAAGTTGCCTCAATTTTGCAACCAGTAATTTGTTAGGTTCATCTCGTAAATAATTTGCATTGAGCATACATTGAAGTTGGATTTCCATTATAATTTGCCATATACATTAATGCCATATAATTTGCAACTAACATATTTGTAAAATTGAGACGATTACCATTGTCTTTGAGATTGATAGCAAACTTTTATAATCTTGATCAGCCACCAATGACAACTCAAACATGTCACGCTGAGTCTAGATGAACATCCTTTAATGTACCCTTTACAACATCACTTTCACACTATTGAAAACACACTTGTATCATAATGAAAGCTCAAGTAAAGAGTAGAAGGGACACATAATAGTATGTGGTAAGTTTTGCTCGTCCTTGAGAATGATGATTGACACATTGGAGATCTTCTGTATTTATAAGTAACCAAGCACAAACTTTCCTTTGAAGCAAGGTCATTTTGGGTTAACCATGACAATTAATATATGACGCAGTTATGGAACAATCGAGAGCAAAAATAACAAGCTATATCTTCAAGGTTGTTGTGCAAGATTAGAACGTTTTAGAAAGCTTCTTTCTTTTTTAAATTGACAAGTTATATGAGAATGATAGAAATAATTTGTTGTATACAAAATACGCATATCTTTCATTATTTAAAAACTTGCCAAAAATGAGTTGTCAGGAACTATTCTTCGTAGGGCCGTTAGTATATAAAATCAAAAAGCCTTTCTAATTTATTTGTGATCAAGATCAAAAGAGAAGGCAATTTTTTTCTTTATTCCTGCTATGCCAAAGAAGAATTACTCTAAAAGGAAATCTTCTAATATTTGAAAGATATACAATAGATTTTAAATTTGAAAGACTTCCTTTGAATTCTTTGTAAAATATATGAAAGTCATCTTATGATTTTAAATTTCAAAATTTTCTCTTATTTTTCGAAATTGTGTAGGATAATATACAATTTCTATTTCAAACACTTTCTCTTAAGGAGACAAATATTTTCTTCTTAGATATGCAAAGATATGTAAAATATGCTAGGAAGAGAATTCACAAATGTTTTTTTATGAAAGATGTGAAAAATGTATAAGAAATGTGCCTAAAATTAGAAGAACCTATGTGACAAGTACACATGCTAAACAGGCACCAAAATATGCCAATAAAGCACACAACTTTTTTGAAGGAGCAAAATCATTTGGTTCAATTGTTGCACCTATTATTTAACACAATTATACAATAGTTGACTGCAGAAATAGCAAGGTGAATTTCTAAAGGTGTTATGTGTGTTCTAGATCTTTTGTAACCTTCTCATTATTTTTTAAGTGTTGAGCCACACGTCTAATATGAGATAATCCTGTTGATCAAAGAAGGTTATTTAAAATTTAAGACCTTAACATGATGGTAACACATAGTATTTTAGAAAGATAAATTCAGAAATAAATTCCTTTCAATACATATTTTAAGATAAAGAAATCACATACCAATATGGTAGATCAACATTATTCTAGAAAGAGATTTTTAGTTTGGAAAACTTTCTTTAATATGTTGTGTAATAAGATTTTATTTATTTATTTGCTTTATGAACCAAAGACCTAATTTAATGAGATTATGAGAAAAATAGTAAATCCTACATGGCAACATGTCTTGCCTTGTATGCACCAAAAATGCCAACATGGCATCCACGTCATATGAACATACTTATATAGTTTGGCAGTCCTAACAATCTCCCTCTATGTATTTGATGCAAAACTAAAGTACGTGCAATGATAAAGTTTAAGGGAATATTTAATGAAGATATCTAAGGAAACTTGATCTTTAGAATTCCGTACAAAGATATGGCACATAAAATCAAATGGTTAACAACCTCATATGCCAACAACTTACATGCACATTCTCTCCTCTTTTTGCACGTAACAATCAATTTTGCTTGACATCAAAATTCATGAGATCAAGAAATTCATTGATAATTTATGTGGAAAACACAAGGAGCTTACCTTGTATATAGATAACTAAACACATAGAGAAAATAAGAGCTTTACGGAAGGATCAAGGTTGGCATACTCTTTGACAAGAGAAGAATAGTAGGAGGTATGACATGAAACTAATTTTAGTAATTACCTTGTAGTCAAAAGAGATGTTAAACTTGCTTTGGTGAGGTCCTCTATCTGATTGGTTGTCTTTGTCTTCATCAAGGCTTGTTGCCTAAGTTGTAAAAGATAAGAGTTTTTGCAGCTGAGGCCTTTGTCCCAGGCATTTTAATAGATGTTCAAAAATCGGGGCCTTTCCTTTTTCTTTTTCTTAGTTGATTAGCAAAAGCCTTAAGTTTGGTCACTAGTGCTACTATGATCCTTTGTTGCAGGAATGGGTGACATAGTCCCTTGAGCTGACACACTATTAATATAGGGGTTTAAACCATGCTGCTCTATTGGGTTAAGAGACTCTGGTTCTCTAATGGATTGATATTGAACCTAAAGTGGACTTTGAAATAGTTTTCACATTAGATTTAGCCATAGACATGGGAGATGCAAAGAATGATATGTAATGGGTCAAAGATTACTCTTCAGAATTGAAGGATTGCTCTTTTTGTTCTTTCTCAATCCTCATTGCTGCATAGCCCTTTCTAGTAGAGAAGCCAAAGGTGTGTCTTCATCAAACAAAACAAATGTAATACGTCACTTCTCTCCAAGTGGTTGGTTTTCACTTAGAGGTTTTATAGACTTGTGAGCCAAGGATTTCACTCTAAATAATTTAGGGATTTTGGTACCCACTTCTTATGGATACCTTATAAGAGGAGTAAAAAGCTTTCTTAGGCCTCTTCAAGTTGATACTATGATTGCCCTTCAATCTAGTAGAATTATAGTCATGCTTTTTAACACATGTTGCACACACAAATTGTAAAGAGTGTAAAAAAAAAAGGCAAACACAATTCAAACCACAACAAATATATATTAGTATATAAATTTTCCTTTGAATATCCCAACACGGTCTCTAAGGGCTACTAAGCTAAAGGAACCATAATTTGCTGCTATTCCATAGCGATTGCCACTAATCAACTCTTTAATTAGGCCATTAAGCGACTTATGAGATATGTGAATGTAACACCCCGACTCCATTATCTTTCTGTGACAAGTCGTCGGGGTCGTGCATGGAGATGGCACGCCCATTTGGCGAGAGATGCCAAACTCAGGTCGTTCGCTGAGAGTTGAAGGCTACTTAATTCCTTCTATTTCTGTCTATCTCATGCTTCAAAGCCTTTCTTTCAAATAAGTTATGAAATCAATTTAAATACACAATATTTTTTAAAATAAAATTTTTGTCAATAAAATGAGATTCATTAAGAAAATGTATGTAGTGGTTTGAAATACTTAAAAATTCAATATGAAAATACAACTCAGAAAGAGATACAATAAGGCCTATGGCCAAGTTTGATACATGACAAAATTTACAAATAAGGCAGTTTAAAAGATGGAATGCACATGCCCAGTTCAAATCATTTACAACAAAATTATAAAACGTTAAACCCAAAACTATGACAACCTCCCAGTGAGGTCTCAACCGAAATGACGACCTTGCATGGCTGGTCTACTCTTGTAGTGTTAATGATCACCTATCATAAAATAATGGGGTGAGCTTGAGAACTCAGTGGATCATCCCTACACATCACTAGTATTATACAAACCAGAATACACAACATGCAAACACTTTCGTTACATTAGGGCGTTTCAAATACTTCATTGGTTAATCTTTCGAGTTTCGAAGACTAGAAGAGCTCCGCTCTCGGTGTCCCCATGTGGTCTAAGAGCAAATCTGGGGGGGTGACACCAAAGGGCCAGTTACCTTTTGGGACCACAATCTAAGGAGAGAGGTCCTAAGTGACTCACAGTTTGACATCTCAATTAACTATCGCAGCCAGCTTGGGTGGGACACCTATGATGATGCTATGTAACCCATCATTATACATGTACATAGAGTTATGAAGTCTTAATTTAATCTTCTTTAGTTTCACATTTTATTCTAATTCATAGCAATTCAATACATCGAATGATTCAAAGTAAATCATATAGATACAACCATTTTTCATGAAAAATAATTCCTCAACTCATAATCCATACACATTATCAAAGCGAATAAGCAAACATCATGGTTTCTCAACAATCCATTCAATCAAGATCAATCAAGAAAGTCCTAGCATGCCTCTAAATACATTTTAAGCTAAACAAGCATCATGTTATGCATTCAAAATCTGAATAATACTAGTGAGCAAAGAAATCATGTCCACCTGAATTTCAATTCCCTTGAGTTGTTGCTCCTGTCTGTAGTCGCCTTAGATCTTTAATCTATGCCATTAAACATTTATAGCTTATGAGTTCGGAGCATTCTTCACTTGTTTAATAATATTCTAATGGTCTCACAATGTTTGTATCCCACAGTGTACACAAGGCCAAAACGAAAAACTGAGTCAGGAACTCATTACCGCAGTCAATGAAACCGACGACCGTGTTACCATGGTAGCCAATGTGCAGATTGGTTTTTCCCAATTTGTTATTGTGGTCAGTTATCGAGGTAACCAGTGGGGTTTTTGTGTATTTCGTATACATTATTATGGTCTATTACTGCGGTAATTATGAGATTTTTCTCAAAATGCAATTCTTGTGTACGTTATCCCATTTGTGGTCCCTTTTGGGTCTTTACATTCAACCACATATAATTTAGCTTAGAACACACACCCAACACCCAAGGTAGACATTTAAAACAAGAAAAGATCCAAGAAATAACACTGTACCTTGCTTTATTTGCTTTCTCCTTTTCGTTCACCTTCAACATGAGGCCCCAACCTTCAATCACTTCTATTTTCATTCCATACACAACATCCATACTTAGAACACATCAAATAATAGTGATTGAACACTCATTTAAGAAGAGAAATGTGGCTCACCTGGTTTGTCCTTGTGCAAGACGTGAAACTCTCAATTCTTCCTTACTTGGTGTAGTTCTTCTTCCCCTTTTTCTTGAGAAGTAGAATGAGAATGATTTAATTGAGCTAAAGCTGTTGAAGAACTTAAATGGAACCAAGAGAAATTAAAGTGAACCAATCTCTGGAAGAAATCACAAGCTTTGAGGGTGAAATGGAGGATTTTAGGGCTTCCTACACAGGAATTTCTTTATATAGTCCTGCAAAACTTTTTTTTTTTGGATTTTTTTTTGTCATTACTAGGATAATCACATTTCATTACTGCGCTAATCATGTAAATGTGCCATTTTTGCACATTTTCCTATGATTTTCAATTTCGTAGCATTTTTAATAATTATTCAAAATTTACTAATACATATTTCATGCAATCATTGGTTTAAAATACTATTATTTATTTATTTATTTACTTATTTGATATTTAAATCATTGTAAAATATGTGGCGATCTCATTTAATTTAAGGGTATTACAGTGAATCTCTCCTTAAATGGCAACATAGACATTGGAAATAATATAAAACTACGAGAGGAAGATTCATACTTGGTATCAAATACTTCAATGTTATGGATTTGAAAAAAACTGAGCGTTTTTAGAGTCCTAGGAAATGATCTAGAGGTAGCACGAATTTTAAGCTTTCCTTGCTAAGGAAAGGGATAAAGCTTGAGAAAAGAGGGATCTCAAAAGCTATCTCAAAAAGCCTTGAGTGCCACTGTGCAATCTCTATTGCAACAATGGGCAACACAACAATAGGTTCATGTGTATGACCAAAAATAAGTTACAAATCATATTTAAAGGAGGCTGAAATGTTGATGCATATAGAGAGAACATAGAGAACTTCTTGAATAATTGTATGGTGCTTATCATGATAAAAGAGCTACACATAACATAAAAGAGAATGAAATGTATGTATGTACAACGATATAGTACGCATGCATTATATATCTAAAACATGTGGGCCCAACAAATGAATTCTTACATGAGGAGTGTGTTATGTCCCTTAATCTTTGTCTCTTATCAATCATTAGTTTTGTTATATAGTTCTTTTATACTTTGGAAAGGGGTTTACAAAAATTAGTAGCCTTTTCGTTTTCTCCATAACCAAATGAAACACGATCAACATCAAAAGGTGTACTCCTGCACCCAATCATATGTTGTGAGCACCTATTTTCTAAATGCCAATTGTTTATAATGCTCACTGTTATAACACTTTCTAAAATAGTAATTGTACAATTTGATTTTTGAACCATGTACAATTCGAGGTTCTTTCCTTGGGACAACCTGATATTCTTTCTAAAACCTTCTTCTAAGTTTGTAACATTAGGTCCACTTATATCCTTTAATATTGCAATAGTAGTAAGTGAGGCACTGTAACACCCCAACCCCTACATTCTTTTAGTGTTGGACATAACCACCATTATTTGGCAATGGACTTAACCATTTGGCGAGTCGGGCCCGTGTTACTTTATAAGTGACACACACTTGACTTTCTATTTTTCAATACCTCATGCCTTAGAATAGGTTCAAGAATACAAATATCATTCAATAAAATCAAGACAATTAAAGATAAAGAAAAATTCAACTTCTTTATTCATAAAAAGAAAGTACATGACTTTATAATGTAAACTATTACATTGTTGATCAAAGAAATTCATAACCTCTAAAATAAAATAAAATTTCAGCGGAAGACTTATTCAAAATTGGGCTACATGCCCTTACATTAAAAAGAAACTTTAAGAAAATAGGAACTTGCTAAAATCCAAATTCTATGGTCTTCATAATTTAATTTCTTGAAAAAGAAGAGGAAGGGGTGAACACAAAGCTCAGTGGATCTTTTTCAAACAACCATTTTTCAAATTCAAACCAATAACACATTCATATTTCAAACACTTACATACATTAGGCGTTTCAAACAACATTTTTGTTTAAAGTTGAGATTTTAGATCAAAAGGGTTTTAAAACTCTTGATGTTCTTAACAAAGTACCTCATTAGAGTGAAATATAGCCTTTCTTAGCCAATTTCATTAGACTTTTGGAACTTGGGGGACTTTACCTGTAACACCCCAATTTTCGGCCGAACCTCCATTCATGTGTGGATCGTCGCCCGTTGAAAATCAAGGTGCTACTTAAAACTTTCGTTCAGTCAAAACCTTTTTTTTAACTTAAGTTCATAATCATTCGTTCTCAAGTAAAAGTCTATGTGGATGTTCTATACCAAACAATAGCTCGAAATAATTTTCCAATACGTTCACTGGATTTAGTAACACAATTCATAAATAGTGTAGCGGAAATACTTTAAACTTTGAAATCGAACCAAAAATGTTAAAAATAAAATATTGCTTACAAATCTAGTTAACTGAATTTAAAATCAAATGAATAAAAGAGAAATCATTCTAGAAGACTTAAACAAATACCACCTATCTCGGACGACCTCCCCAATGAGGCATCCACTGAAACTGTGAGTTTTCTAATGTACGTTATCATACTCTATGTCCAGATGTACTTGAAAAATAAAGTGGGAGTGAGCTCAAAAGCCCAGTGGATCAATCCTACACATCACATGCATTATACGGACTCAATCCAAAACATTACAAGAACTTTCAAACATTAGGCGTTTCAAACATTTATTTGTTTTAGTTGTAATCTCAGATCGGAAGAAGGTTGAGATGCCTTTCGGTATTCCCTATGATCCAATCTAATCTTAGAGGGTTCCACTAACCATCTAAAATCAATCGACACTCACATCATAGCCTAAGAAAGAGTACTTATCGCGACTCGTACCGTCTCCCAAAGACTTCGAGCTATCACAGTCAACTCCGGGTAGGAATACCTACGATTTGCCTTGTAGCTCGATAATCTCAAGCGGTGACATATAGGAGATGCCACCTCGATCTGCCTCGGGCTCGTCAATCGCACCGGTACGTGGATTCTTAATAACCCATCGTCTTATTTTAGTTTTACAAACAATTCCAATCATGCTAACCATCACACATATCATGGAAAATAGATCAAATAATGCAGGATGTTCACATGAGTAAATAATAAAATCTAAATGCACGTTTTCCTATTAACGCGTGCCCTAGATAAACAATGCACAATTAAAATAAATCATCACTCTTCATCCAAACACGCCAACCAAGTTCAATCAATTTCTTAACAAAATTCTAGTAATCCTAGAACTATTCAAACAAATGCTTTGAATCTTTAGTCCATATAACACAAATGAGCAAGGAAGTCATGCCCACCTGATTCCGCCAATCTTCAGGGCTCTTTGCTTTCCTTCGAGTCATTTGGTACTTTAAAATTGTACAGATCTGAAATTTAACCATCGATAACCACTTTCTAAGTTCTTAATTCATATTCAATCTCATTCGAAATTACTTCTAAGCCTAAATAGTTCCTAAACTTCTTTTATAAAGTCTTAATATCAATTTCAAGTAGTATAGTATTATTCTTAAATTCTAGAATTTTATATACTCTAATTAATATGATTTCTAAGTCTTCTGAATTTCCATAATTTGAATTTTAAAACTTTAATAGTTAATTTCTAAATTTCTACGATTTATGCATTTCTAAGTAAGTTTATTTAGATTCCAAACAATTCATTTAAAAACGCTAAAACTTAAATTTGAGTTCTAAAAATAAATAACTTATATTCAACAAATCTTATTTCGTATAAATAAGATTTTTATATCCAATTTGAACTAAGTCTAAGATATAAATTTATCACCTAAAATTTCTAAGTTACTCTTTTAAATTAATTTATTTATCTTCAGGTATTAAATCTAATTTATTGATTTCTTAAATTCTATATTCTAGAATAGAATTATTTTATCTTAAGACTTTTTCTTGAATAGTTTACTTAATTCCTATTAAGTTAATAAGTTAATAAAAGAGTTTAACTTATTCTAAGCCAATTTTATTTCAAAATTACAAAAATTAAATAACCAAATAAGTGACTAAAAGAAATTTCGTACCTTTCTGAATTTAAGTTCCTGTTTGTTTATTGTTTTGATTCGTCACACTAAAACCTTGAATGAAAGCACGCATCAGCCATTCAAACTCACAAAATCACGGACCGGCTGTTGGAAGTGTTTTGTTTTTCATCGCCATTGCAAACACACACACCATACCCCCGGCAACCATCATCTTACAAACAACCATTCCATCTCCATCTTCTCGGTCCAAAAGCAGTAACCATCCCAACAAACCTTGTCTCAACTCACGATCAAGAAATAGCAATATACTCAACCCGTTTATGCTCCCATTCACGTTTAATAACATACCACAACCAAACTAGCAACTCACCCAAAATCGGCACGATGCTGGTTTTTGCTTCTTCATTCCAACCATCCCAATATGTTCAAAATCTAGCTTTTTCTCTTCACGTTCAGCAAGCACTCAGTCCGAAATTTTCTGGGTTTTTTTTTATTCGTCTTCATCCAACAAGCTCAAACCAATGTGCAGCAACTCAATCAAGTCCGACAAACATCACAAATCAGCTAAGCCCCTTCTTCATTCTTTATTTACTCCACTAGAAATCATAAACTCAACCCACACACATCAGAAAATCCAAAGCTTTGCCTCTTCAGTTCGGTCCTCAACCAACCACTAGCTGTGGATTTCTTGTTTTCGTGATTCACCAACCAGTAGCTGCAAGTCCTTCATCTGCTTCCCAGTTCCAAATCACCTACACACACCTAACGGATAGCAAACTCCACCGCTCCACGCACCAACTTCCCCCACGTTCAATTCCCTCCTTCCAAATTAGATGCACCACACGGCTCAGCTGCAGCGGCTGGTCTAGAACAGCGCAATCAAAATTGCTCTGTTCTTTGTTCCTCTTCTTCCTCTGTTCTTATTTCATGGCAGCAGCAACCACTGTTTTTCTTCTCCATTGCAGTCCGGCAGTAGCTTCCTGGTTTCCATCTTCTTTGCCTTCGTCGTTCCACCAGCCCATGATAGCAGCTGTAGCAATAATAGTAGCAGTAGCAGATGGCAACCAGCTTTGCCTGCTTTTGTCCCTCTGTGCATGGTTCACTTGCACAGGTTCTTCGTCTTCAATGGCCGCCCTCTGTTCACGGCTCCTCATCTCCCAAAATAGAGTATCAGCCAGATTTTCAATCTTCGCTCGGCGGCAATAGCCTCAGCAGCTGTAGTAGCAACAATAGAGCACCATTGCTCTGTTTCTCTGTTTTCGTTCCCAGCAACTGCCGCATCTTCGTTTCCACTCGTGCTGTGCAGCAACTGCTTCTTCGTTCTTCATTTGTGCCAGAGTCACAACAAAAAAGCCGTTTCCTCTTTAAGCTCCCGATCATCCTTCACGGCTTGCAATCACAGAGCAACAGCCACACTCCTGTTCTCTTCTCAACACAGAGAACCAAAACACCAATTGTTGGTTCCTCTTCTTCATTTCAACGCCCAACCTCTTCTTTGATTCGTCTAAGTGTACCAGAAAATTCTGGTTTCCTCTTTTCATTCCCGATTCTTCAATTGCCGCCAAACCACACCGCCCAACCGAACTTGTTCCTCTAATTTTCGAATATATATATATATATATATTTTTTTTTTTTTTCTTTTCTTTTTTTTCCAATTGCTTTGTTTGATGTTGATTCCAAAATCTAAATTCAGATTTTAGATTCTTTTATCTTATTTTATATATATATATATACATGCATATATTATTATTATTTTTTCGATCAATTAAAATTAAATCTTTATTTTTTTAAAATCAACATTTAATTTCTTTTTCCACCAATATTTCAATCTATCACTACTTAATTTATTTTTCTTTCGATCAACAAATATTTAATTATTAATTTTTTTCAAACAATCTAAAATTTTAATGCACTGATAATTTAGATCAACCCTTATTTCATTTATCTTTTGCGAAGCTCGTAAAATTTGTATTATTAAATTAACATTATTAATTCAAAAATACACATTTTAATATTGTTATTATTTTTATTATTCATTTTGTTATTTTATTTTAAATTCTCATTTTTCTACAAAAATGATATTTTATTTTATATTACTTGCAATGTAGTGCGTTCACAAGATTTCGGGGTATTATATTACCCACCAACCAAGTACTTTGGTCTTAGAACCATATGAACTAATTATATGAAAAGAACATCCATAGCAACCCACACGTTTGCTATGATGGTACGTGGTTATTATCACCATCATCTTTGTTAAATTATATATTCTTGAATCATAAGATAAATTTCAGAACATGAAACTGAAATAAATAAATTCAGCATATGATCAAACTGAAAATTTAATTATGAAATAATCAAAATCATGCATCATACTTTGAAATAAAGCCTAAGCATGATACTAAACATGGCATGATTATTATGAATGCATAAATTTGAACAAGAATCAAATCTAAAACTGAAAATATATTTTTGAATGCTTGAACTGAGATTATTTTGATTTCAAAAGCCAAACAAACCATGAACATGCTAGAAATTTGAATAAGAAAAAGGGGTGTTAGAGAAATCACTTCTACCTTAAATACGTCTCTTTTGCACACCTCTGAAATCCGGCAGAGTTCCGTTACTTCAAAGCTTCCAAACACTCAAAAACTCTTAAGAACACTCAAGAACAGTTCAAGATTACTCAAGAACTGAGGGGATTGCCAAGAAGAAGGCTAGAGAGAGTCAAGAGGGACTAGTATGCTCCTGATTTGGGATGAACATAATGTGAGCATTAGGGGTCCTTTATATACAGTTCAAAATAGTGTAGAATGGTAAGTTTTTGGTGTTTTCCTTGTAGGAAACTTGCCAATTATTCAAAATTTTGTGCCCCCCAAGCATAGGAAAATAGCAAGTGCATTGGAATAATTTTTTTGGAATTTAGAAACATTTTCTCGAATTTTTTTGGATTTTTTTCAGATTTTTATTCGAATTTTTAAGTTATTAATCTTGGTTTAATCGGAGCATTAAAATTGGACCATTGATGATCGTTGATTGCAGCATCAGATCGCGATCAAGATTTACGGATTCGTTGTGGATCGTCGGATTTCCTCGATCGTAGCACAGATCAAGGCGCCTCAAATCTTGTCCATCAGATGGGCCTCGATTGCAACATGGTCGTTCGTGATCAACGAAATCAATGTGGTCCGTTGATCAACCTTGAGCGCAGTATTGAATCGTGATCGAGATTAACGAATTCGCTGTGGATCGTTGATCAACCTCGAGTGCAGCACTGGATCGCGATTAACAAAATGGCTTTGATCTTCACTGTTGAATGAACCTCGAGTGCAGCATCAAATCTTGAACACCGATCCAGGTCGCACGATTAACCTCGAGTGCAGTGTCATTTGCGATCAACGAAGCAAATCCGAACTGTTAGATCAGGCAGATCGAATCTGGGCCATTGGATTACGTTGATCCGATGCTCCTGAGCATTGTTTTGGGCTTTTATTTCATTTGTTGGATGAGACAGATCGAGTTTGGACCATTGGATGTAGTTTCTAATTACCAAATTTGATTTTTAAGGTTGCTATTATCCGAAAATTGTCAATTACACACTTCCTAATTGACGTAAACATGATTTTTGCGCATGTCTTTCCATTTTATCAATTTTCTAATATTCCCTCCTTTCTATTTCTTTAATATTATATTTATTAGAGATATTTCTATTTAATATATTTAATGTCAATAATTCAATAATCTACATTTTCTATTTCCATATATTTTTATTTATTTCATATTTTATTTTCATATAATCATTTTATAATTATAAATTGATACTTATATGATGTTTTATTTATTTTAAATAAATACATGCACACTACATTTTTATTTAATTATGTAAATTTTTTTATATACATATTCCTATAATATGTAGTATTAACATTTATTATACTAACACACACATTATTCATACACACATTAACCTATATATACATATGTGTGTGTGTGTGTGTGTATATATATATACTTTATTTTTTTTGTATTTCTTAAGCAGCTGTTTAAATTTTATAATTAATTCTACTAAATTAAAATTTTTATTTAATTATCAAATTAAGGTCTTATTTACCTATTTTATATTATATCTCCAATATATATTATTTTTCATTTGCCAACCCACGATTTGCATTCAAAGATGTCTTAAAATCTTCGAAATTATTTTAATTAACTTATTTCATTTAATTTCATTAAACTTATTTATCTTTAATTATTTGATAAAACCTTCTTCTAAGTTTGTAGCATTAGGTCCACTTGTATCCTTTAATATTGCAGTTAGACACTTATATATTTGTTTCATCTCCTTGATTTGTTAGTTGATTTTAAATCTTTTAGCATTGAACACCCAAGTCCTTTGTGGTCATAAGAACTTTGCCTCATGTTCAAAATTTCATTAAGTTTGACTTTTCCTATCAATCTTTGTATTTAGCATCTAACAACTTTGTTCCAATTTCCTCCTATCTTCTATCTTTTTCCTTAATCTTGTTTTGCAGTTTCTTGCTTATGTCCTCCATCTTTGAGCTTCATTTTCTAGTTCCTTATTCTATTGTCTAAGTTGCAGCCATTTATTATATACTAGTTGATAAGTTTGCCTAAAGTCATCTATACTTACGTTATCTTCATTGCTATTTGTCATTGGTCCATCAACTGTTGAAACAATTGTTGCACAGTCCATGAGATGTCTACATGTGACTTGTATTGGGGCAGTAAAGACAACAAAGTTGCTCGAAACTCCATCTTCTTCGTCTTGACTGTCATTAGATTCATTACTCTAGGAAGAATTTATGAAATTCTTTTTAGTAGTGTTGGTTGTAATACCCCAAGATTTCACATGAAACCTTTTAATAATAGTTGGATTATAACAAAATAATTAAATAAATAAAGCCATAAATTAAATCATATCAAACATTAAAAGAATTATTGAACATAGAATGATGCACAAAAATATAAAATAAAACTCATTTTATTCTAATTATTCTAGTACTGCCACAAACTGCAGTCATAATGGTTACAAAAACATTTGTTTATTTCATTTTGATTACTATGGTACTGCCCAAAAGTACTGCAATAATGAATAGAAAAATCCATGGGAATAGATATTTAAGTTAATTCGTATGCGTTAAAGGAGATAAAAAAATTGCCACTCCTAAAACCCATAGAGTGCTCTATGCCTAAGAAAAGATCAGAATAGAAAGAAGTTCTATTAGGAAAGAAATCTACAAAGGACTCCTAAACCAATCCAAACGAACCCTAATTCTATATAAACACAAAATAGGTACCTTCTTTTCCCCTCTTATGCAAAAACGAGATTCTCTTCTTCTTTCTTCCTCTCTTAGCCGACTTCTCATCCTTTCTTCTTTCTCCTAGCCGTCCCACATAGCTACACCAATAGCAAGAGAAGAACAACATAGAAAGCTACACAATAGTGGGGATTTCAGGCCATAGGATTTTCTTCAAGACATCCTACAGGTAAAATGTTAGAATCATTGCAAGTGTACAAAATTTCAATAGTAATGCACGGTAAATATTGGATATCGTCCTCAGAGAATGGTATGTGGTTAAAATCTGAAATCTCAATTCACTTTCAATCTTAACTTTATTAAGGCTTAAAAACAAGGATTCAATATTTTAAACAAAATTTAAAAGGAAAAAAAACAATTACTGATTTGAAAATTGTATTAATTAGTATTTTAGAATAGTAAAATATATTGTATTTACCTTTAATCTTTATTTTAATTGATCTAAATTTTGTTCTTGTATGCTATAACACTAGTAATCAAAACTCTCTCTTGAGGCACCTTGATCCTATTAGTTTCTTTCCTAATACCCCATCTCGAGGTGTACAGTTAACAAACCAATGCAATAAACATAAAAATCATGTGCAACCTCTTATAAAATTAATAACCTCTCGATCAATTAATTTTGATAGGTCTATACTTTGATTATCCAATTGCTAAACCTCTCTCTCAAGTTAGCTCAACAATCTGAAATTAGTTTCTAGGTGGTCAATCAATAAAAAGTATTAAGAACACATAATATAAAATAATGCCTCGAAATAGATTAATTAAAACAAAAATCAAAGGTTCTTACAATCTAAATTACATCCTAAAAATTAAAAGAAATTATCCAGACATAATATGCAAAGATCACAAATCAAAGAGTTTGACAAATAGAAGATCATACTCTCACTGTGTTCTTGTTCTTTGTCTTTGCCTCCAATTTTCTTTTCTTCTTGCTCTGGTTGTCATAGTAGCAATTGAATAATAAAACTTTGAATTATGAATTGTGAATAATGAAAACCTAATAAAAGATGTTTATAATGCTTCTAAAAAAACTCATTAAAACCCCTAATTAAACACTAATACAGGACCCCTAATCGCACGACCATGATCAAAGATTGCAATCGCACTATGTTCCTTCACCACTCAACAGGATCGAAATCGACTCGATTTCTATTAATTTGAGCTTCTTTTGTTCTTGTATCTTCTTTTTCCATTCTTCCGTTGCTTTATCCTCTTATTACTATTCTGCCACTCTCAATTATGCTCCAAATCACGTTCCAAATTTAGTTACAATCAAAGCAATGACATTTGCACCTTATTTACATGTTTTGCCATTCAATTGTTTCTAGTCAAGCCATCACTTTTTCCTTCCATTTACAATTCATGCCATTCTGCTTTTGTGCACAAATCATGCCTTGTGGAGTTTGCTACTTTTACCATTCTGTCATTGCAAATGCCAGTCGTGCCCATGCTTCAATTCTTCTATTTACAAATATGCCACACCAACATTTCCTCATGCAACGGGCTTATCTTGTGGCTTGGATTGAATTTTGTTTTGGGTCATTAACATATGGGCTTGTGTTGAATGGTTGGATCCTATTTTGGATCATGAACAATAATGTTGTGTGATAACACTTATGTGCAGCCATTATTTAGCCTTTTTCCTCTTTGGTTCTTGTGTGTACCTATTTCTAATTACTCTAAACCTGCACAAACAAATGCGAATCCTTTCTCGGACATTAAATCATAATTATGAATGATAAAAACCATATTAAAATTCTCAAAGTGTATAAATATATGCAATGCTCTTAGAAATGTTTATGCGCCTAATTATAAATAAATATGACCTGTTTCCTATTTATACTCATGCAAAATATATGTAAAATATGTATAATAATGTTAGTATGTAATGCAACTAACAATTATCCTCAAACTTAAACTATTGTTCGTCCTTGAATAATGAGTCAACTCTAAAATTGACACACCATACCATATAGAATTAAATTCTTTTTCACTCATCATTGTAACCTCAATCTTCCATTCTTGTAGTTTGTGATTCATTAACACTTTTCCAGGGCCATTCAGGTTGCCTAGATTTTTTGTCTACCCTCCATTCTTCCTCAACTTCACCCTCTCATTTGTCGGCATCTCAATCCTCCTAGACTTTGTAGGTGATTTGCAGTTACCATCCCACTCACAGAAATCCTTTTCTAATACCTAAGCACACAAACCCTCTCAATTTTCTCCTCTATCTATCTTCTGCTTAATTTAAACTATAGTTATGATCAATGGTCTTTTTCTTTAGATTTTAACGTGGCCTAGCTCAAGGTACATGTGTAATAAGAATTTAAATCTGACTCAAGTGTATACTCATAGCAATAATAACAACCTATTTTGTTTGATTCTTCTTAGTGTAGCTTGATCCTTTTTGTTGAATCCCTTCTTTTCTTCATTCATGCTCACAATCTTGTTTTCATAGCTCCCCCCAACTTATTTACTCTTATGCACTTCAAATTGTACCCATATGTACACTCATAGAAAAGTAGAAAGCTCAACTTTCATTAACAATATTGAAATGCTAAATATATAACCTTTTTTCTCTTTTTTTCTTTTTTAAACAAAATAAAAAACTGAAAATATATGTATCTCAATGTTAGTATCCCCTCTTTCTTTCATATCATCAAAATAAGCAGTATTATAAGCATGAGTGCACAAAATAGGTTCAATTGATATATGCATAAAAGGATAGAGCGTTATATATATAATGTTTAGGTTCATAACAAGAAAACAAGCTATAAAACTCAAAATTGGCTGCAAAGGATTATAATTGCGAGGACCGGCCTTTAGACTAGGACTCAAACAATGATGGCCTACATTATTTTTCTCCTAAAGTCATTCCCAAGCAGTGTTCAAAATAGATTTGATTATTTCAAGAATCTATGAAAAATTTTCTCCATTTGTAGTTTAATTTCTACTCCTCACTTTCCTCAGTTTTTTGATTCTCAATTTACTTAAGGCTAAAGAGATTTGTCAAAGTCAAATTTTGGACAAACCAAGAATGTAGATTGTTTAAAAGTACCCTAGTTCTTTGTCTTATCACACTAGAGGATTTTTCAATTTTATAGGTTACTCAGTGAAAATTTTCAAAAATATGGCATGGATCTAGCTTAAGTAACGCTAATATGCTCTATATGCTTTTGTCCTAAAGCTAATATACTCATGAATTAACTCTAAATAAATAAATAATCATGATATCTATATGTAATGTAAGAATTTTAATAAAATGACCTAAAGAAATTGAAGAAGAATTAAATTAATCTAACTAAATAAATGCATGCATACCTAGGAAATTAAATTAATATAACTAAATAAATGGAAATAAACAAAAAATAAAAACCAGTGAGTTGCCTCCCACTAAGCGCTATGTTTAACATTGTTAGCTCGATGTGGATATGGGTTAACTGAAACCCAATTTGTTGATCTTGCCGAACATCTTGGCTTTGGGTAACTCTTGCTTTATAATACCCAATGTTGCTTATATTTCGACATTGGTTTATCTGACTACTTCTTAGGAGTTTTCTGTGTATGACATGCATCCTGTAGCTCTTTAGTGGCATAGCTCTGCCTTCGATGTGCTTGTTTGACCTTCTCTTTAGTGGATTTAGCATCTTTAACTTTAATATTAGGAGGTCTAGGCTTTTCGATCTCTATCTCAATGCCAACTTGTACCACATTAACCTTCTTGCATTTTTGTACTTCAATTGGCAGCCTCATAGATTGATAGATATTGAAAACAACTTCGTCATCATTCACTCTCTGTGTGAGTTCTCCCCTAGCAACATCTATTAGGGACTGACTAATAGCTAAGAATGGCTGCCCAAGAATTAGTGGTATCTTCATGTCTTCTTCCATATCAAGAACAAAAAAGTTAGTTGGGAAGATAAATTTATCCACCTTAACGAACACATCCTCAATAATCCCCCATGGATATGTGACAGAACGGTCTACAAGCTGAAGAGATATAGTTATTGGCTTGATCTCTAACAGGCCCAACCGTCAGTATACGGAAAGTGGAATGAGATTTATGCTGACCTCCAAGTCACAAAGAGTTTTCTCCACTTTTATTTGATCTATTTGGCAAGGAATAGTAAAACTCATCAGATCTTTTAGCTTCTAAGGAAGCTTTCTTTGAATTATAGCACTATACTCCTCTGTCAACTACACAGTCTCATGATCTTCAAGTTTGCACCTCTTATAAAACCTCTATGAAAAGGATAATGAAGGAGGCTCAAGGTATTTATTGCCTTGAATAGTGGTGCCAGGATGTTTAACCTCTGCTTTTGGTTTGGGCTCATCAATAGGCACTGGATCAATTGGCTCAGTAATAATAGGTCCTTTAGAATAGGTAGGCTCATCAACTAGCATAGGAAAACTGGAGGGAATGGGTGGGCTCTAGATCTCTTTCCCGCTTCTTGTAAATATAGCCTTGCAGCTTTCTTTTAGGTTTATTAGAGTATCACTAGGGAAGGAGCTTTACTACTAGCTAGAGAATGCTTGGGCTATTTGTCCTATTTGAGTCTAAAGATTCTTGACTATAACATTTATGTTCCCTACTTGAACTTCCAACCCTGAAACTTTGTTATCATTTTGATCAATTTTCCCAGTCAATTCTTTAAAGAAATGAGCTTGCATATTCATGATCTCGTCCTGTTTGTCTTCCATAGATGGTTTTTTCAATCAGGCTCTACTGAAGGACATAACCTGGTGAGGCTTGTTAGACGTTTCTGTTATTTGCATAAGAAAAGTTTTCATGCTAACAGATCCCTAGATAATAATATTGAGGATCATTATATCCCTATTGTTAACCTTGATAAAAATTGAACTGGTTCACCATATTCAGCTGCTCTATAGATGCTTCTTGAGTAAAAGATGCCTTGTGAGCTATAGTTATGGCCAAAATAGATTGATTCTGTTGTGGGTGAAACTGGCCATTACCAAACTTCTCAATCAATGCATTCATCTAATGGGTTATAGAAGCTACCTATGCTTTTAGAGTTGTAACCTCGTCAACCTCATGTAACCCAACCCTTTTTATAGAGCTTCTATCTGTTCCATGGCCATAAGCATTAGTTGACATATCTTTAATAAGATGAGTGGCATTTGTATGTAATACCCCAAAAGTCTATAAGACCTCCACGTCACTAGTGAACAGAAAAAAAAAGAATAAATAAATAAATAAATAATAAGGTACCTAAAAACCATGTATAATAAGTCCAAACGAACTTAAAATAAATATAAAAATGATATAAATTTGAAAAGCACGAGAAATGGCGAAGAAAAGATGCAAAAAATGGAAATTCCACTGGTTGCCGTGGTAATTCTGGACAAACCCAGAAAACAGAAAGAATTGTGTCGCCCTGTTTACTGTGGTCAGTAACCGCAGTAATTCTATAATTACTGCGATAATTTTTGGGTAACCGCGGTAATTGTAGAAGAAACCTAGAAACAAGCAAGAGCATCGTCTTGGTTACCACGATCACTGACCGCGGTAATACTGATTACCAAGATAATTCTCGGGTGACTGCTGTAATTCATGGTTTTCTATAAAAATGCAATGTTTGTTAAAAACCCTATATTCGAGTTTTGAGCACCGCAACTTGGGGTTTTCTCTCCTAAATCCTTACCAAGCTTTCCAATCTCATTTCTTAACATTTCTTTTGAGCTCTAAGGGTGGTTTGAGCTCATTCAAACCTTTCTCTACCCATCCTCAAGCTTAGATTCGCCAAAAGCAACATCAACAAGGGTGGATCCGAGTTGAGGCACGATTTGAAACTGCTTGTGCTAAGGTAAATTACGAAACCCCACTTGAGATCTTGTTTTTTTAGCATTGTAAATCATTTTCTTAAGTGTAAACACATTTTCCTTTGAAGCACACATGGTTTGAGGTTGCAAGACTTCGTTTTGGCAAGATTCAAAGAGGAAAAGATTAGATCTCCAAGATATAAAGATTTCCTTTGGTTTGAGGTGTGTTTTAAGCCTAATGTGTGTGTATTGGGTGTGATTTTCATACTCCCTAGCCTTATTTAAACTTTGAATGCAAAAAATGTTGTATGTATACTTTGAATGAGCACCTAGAAGCATGCTAGCGCATATCTGATTGATCTTGATTGGAATGACTTGACGTGTGTCCATGATGTTTGGTTACTTGTGTTATGACATGCATAGATAGAGATTTCATGCGTTGATCTCCATGAATGGTCAAATGTATCTGATTAGTTTACTGTAATGTTCCATATGATGACTATGTGTGAATTGGAGCAGAATGAGCAACTAAAGAAGATTAAATTAAGATTTAATAACTCCACGTATCGGGGTGATGACCTGCCTTTAGGTGTCATTATGGGTGTCCCTACCCGAGCTAACTATGATAGCTGATTGTGTCTTTCGGCTGATAGTCACTACGAACTTCTATCCTTAGACCGTGGTCCAGAAAAGTAACCGGCCCTCGAGCATTACCCCCGAATTTGCTCCTAGACCACACGGGGACACCGAGAGTAGGGCTCTTTCGATTGGAGTTCTGACAAAATGACAAATGAAGTGTTTGAAATGCCCTAATGTAATGAAATCCTTTCCATGTTTTGTATTCTGGTTTATATAATGCTAGTAATGTGTAGGGATGATCCACTAGGCTCTTGAGCTCACCCCATTAATTTATTAAAAGTGATCATTGACATCGCAGGAGTAGACCAGCCATGAGAGGCCGTCATTTTGGTTGAGACCTCACTGGGAGGTTGTCACAGCTTTTAGTTTTTGGTTTAACGTTTTATTCTCCTTTTTGAACATAATTGGAAATAGGGCATGTGCCCTTTCTTTTGGACAAAACATTTTCAATGTAATTAAATGTTTCGAGTTATTTAAAAAATCCTTGGATTATTCAACTATTAGATTTGAAGCTTTTCATTTAGCCTGTAACTTTACTGTTTTGATTCATATTTCGTAAATTTTGATGGTTTTGAACTTGGGTTGTTATGCCTCATGTTTTTCTTTGAAATTTTGCCAATCGATTTTAGTTGATTAAACTCTCATTTCCAAAGATATCATTGTGCATTTAAGTTGATTTCCTATCTTAATTGAAAGAAAGGCTTTGAAGCATAAAACAGGAGAATGAGAACGAACTATGCATGGCCTCCGGCTCTTGGTGAACAACCTGAGCCCAGTGTCTCCTGCTGAATGGGCTCGCATCGTCTCCATGCATGGCCCCGACAACTCTTTGCACAGAGAGAGAGAGGAACCAGGAGCCAGCGTGTCACATTGTAGTAGACTTTCTCATCAAGGAACCACTAGCCGCTAAATCAACCAAGGCTCTAGTAGGTGGTGTCTAACCATTGTAGAATATCTGAATCTGTAGCCATGGTAGATAGCCATTGTAATACCCGAGATTTTTGTACGACATTTGAGGAACAAAATTAAATAAAATAATTCGACTTTGAGGAATTATTAATGTATTTGGATATAAATAATGGTATAAAATAAAATAGACAAAAATGAAATGGTATAGAAATTTTATAGAAATCGAAACAAGTGTTACATATATATATGCATAAATACATGCTGATTGTATGTAGAAATTAATCAAGAAATTATTTATGTACATAAAGATGTGGTAATATCTGTATATACATGCAATTTTATGAAACCTAATAATATGTGTTCTACGAAATTCAATGATACACATGTATTTAATATTCAATATATTCAAATGACAGGCCATGATTACATTATTTATATATGTTTGGTATTTATATACAAATTAGGTAATTAATATATAGATATATAATATACACAAAAATAAAAATAAAAAAATGAAAGGGGGGGGGGCGCGTTGATCTAGGGCCCAATGCCAAATCGCACAGGTGCGTGACTATATATATATATAATCTAAAAACACAAAAAAATCTAGAAAAAACCCTAAAATGTCTTTGTTCAACCTTAGCCGCCAAAACCAAAAAAAAAAATTCTATTTAAAAAAATCCAAAAATTACAAATCTGCCCCCAAAAGATCTTATATAAACCCCCTCCTCCTTCA
Organism: Tinospora cordifolia; assembly: GCA_030144865.1. Lineage (NCBI taxonomy): Eukaryota > Viridiplantae > Streptophyta > Magnoliopsida > Ranunculales > Menispermaceae > Tinospora > Tinospora cordifolia. The sequence continues at coordinate 8,942 of JAJIYU010002022.1, read as the reverse complement.
TTCTTTTTCATTCCAGCAAGAACTGAATAGAGTTCCTTCTTGTTCTCTTTGCCTCTCTCTTAGCACGTAGTGTTTTTTTCTTTCTTGAGCTATTCTAAATAACCAGCGGAGTGGTAGCAAAGGAGTATTGCACAAATCTAGGGTAAGGAAGGGGGGAAAGCTCTGCAAGACTTAAAGAAGGGTTAGAAGGAAATGATCTTAAGGTGAAATGATTCTCTCTTTTTATTTTATTATTTTGATTTAAATAATGCTTGCTTTGGTGCTTTATTTTTTATCTTATATACGTGTCATATAGATTATGCATGCTTATGTTTATAATGATGCATGATCTATCATGAAATGTTGTCATGTTTGTATGATTAAATTTTGTTAAATTATTTAAATGTCTTGTTCATATATTTAATATAAGATTAAATAAAGATCTCAACCGCGTACCGACACGGGGTAGATGTTTCTCGTGAGCATTCCAATCAAGGGTTGTGAGGAAATAGAAGGTTCGAAATTGATCCTACCTCAACTTTGTGGGTTTGAGTTCAGTATAGTAGCTTTCCCTAGGAATTGGAAATCCTGAGGAAGTATCCTTTCGGTCTTTAATGACAACAGAGACAATAAATTGGTTGAATAATTTAATTCTTTGTAAGTGCTTGCTATACATGTTTTATCTTGTCGAAATAATGAATTAAATATTTAGGATGATTCACTAGGCTTCATAACTCACCCCTTATTTTTAATATTTCAAAATTTTAATTATCAAGGCTGCATGGGAGTTATTTAACATGTGGGAAATTTTATTTAATCTCATTGTTGAGCATGTAGGCCCAGATCTATTATTTCCTTGTAACAAAGGTTGAATTATTACTCTTAGATTTTTTTTCATTAAGTAATAAATGATTTATTTTATTCCATGGCGTCATAAATCTTTATGAATTATATGTACATAGACTAATGTGCATAGGTTATCTCATGGATGTGAGATTTAAAAAGGAAAAAAAAAATGTAACACGAGCCGGCTTCCCAGGCGGCCTGTAATAATCCCACATCGGGTTGGCCATGGAGTGTTGCCTGGGCTATAGGTGCATTTGCGGGTATCTACAATTGACAAAGCCTTTTGGGGGGCTTGAGTTCAAGTCTCGCCAAGAACAAAACCCGCACGCTGGGCATGTCTAAGGTGGGGATAATATTGTCGAGTTGTGGGCCTGAGATGTTACAAATGGTATCAGAGCCGCTCTGTGTGTGACGGAGGTGTGAATCTTGACAATAAGACTACTCCTAAGGGGGGTGGATTGTAATAATCCCACATTGAGCAAACCACAGAGTGTTGCTTGGGCTATAGGTGCATTCGCTGGTATTTACAATCAACGAGGCCTTTTGGGGGCTTGAGTTCGAGACTCGCCAAAAACAAAACCTTGCACGCTAGGCGTGTCTAAGGTGAGGACAATATTGTCGAGTTGTGGGCCCGAGGTGTTACACGATCCAAAAATATTTGTAGAAGAAAAATATATTGTTGGATGACATGGGCCCAGGCTTGGGAGGTGGGGTATTACAAAGGTGGTATTAGAGCCTAGACTATAGATGCCTTGGGCAAGGATTAGAAGGAATTGATTGGTCGAGTAGGACCTTTAATTTGAATTAATTTAGAAATCCCTACCTCCTGTTTTGAAAATTAAAATTATTTTGAAAAAAAAAATATATGTTTTTCAATTGTTTTATTTGGATAAAAAGATCAAGAGTTGAGTTGATAGTGGGTAAGCCTTGTCCCGAGTAAAATTAAACATTGAAAGGGAGATAGGTTATCCCGTTCTAGAAAACACAGTTGCTAAGTAGACTTCGATCTCGTCGTTCAATCTGGAGGTTGTCCCACCAACTCATACAAGTAGTCGAAGTTGAAAAACACACTTATTTTCTATAAAGGAAATTAGGATGTGGTAATTAAGGGCGAAGAACTTACCATAGTCCAAAGGAGATGCCAAGAGTGGTATCGTGAGTAGATGAAGGTTGACAATTCGACAAAGGAAATTCTCAACTAAGACTTGAACTCCAGGTTTAGGAAAGAGACCTTAAGTGGAATCTTGGGTGGCATACTGAATCATAAATAAAACATTATGATATAGACAAGAGATTGATAATGCATGGAAACAAAACACTTGTGTGGTCAGGACACAAAATCGAGATGATCCTGTATCTCTGGTTTCTATTTGGTATGAGACGCATAAGAATTCAAGGGTATGGAGGAATCTTAGACTTGAAGAATGACCGACCATGTTTTGTGAATGATCAATGACTTTGGACGAACTTGTTTCCCTATGTTTGGCTAATATGGGATAGTCAATTATAATAGAGCGTGGGAAGCCTTAGAAATCAATATATTTGCGAAATTGATTGGGTGTAGTGAAACTTTTGAGTGGAAGTCAATGTTGATAGGCAAGGGTGGTATGGGACACTCAAACCCGGATACATAGGCAGAATCCTAGAATTTTGCTATGCTAAGCATGAACTTGCATTATTGAATAATTGAATGTATGATGATCTTACTGCTTGAATATGCATGTATGAGACCAAATCCTATACCCAAAAATAAAAGAACTTAGAAGAACAAACTATTAGGCTACTAGACAGATCGAGAACCTAGAAACATGAATCTAGAGTCATAATAGTACAAACAATGCAAAACTTAAGAATTAGTACTAAAACAACTTGATTTATAGTTAATGGCCGAACCCAGAAGATATGCTATCAGGGCTACAACATCTCATGAGATTGACTCTCAAGGGCAGGAGGTACCAAATAACGTGGCTGAGAACCAAATGAAAAATATGCTAACAAAGGTCACAAGGAGGGTTATGGAACAGATCATGAGGGCCCTACTTCAGATGATACCTCAGGTGGCACTATAGTCGTGGCCCAAGAACCTATCCTGGTGCAATAACTGATGCCAGTACCAATGCCCGATGTTCCAACTCATCAGGAGGTACATGAGAATCTAGAAGACAGTGAGCATTGAAAGATGCTGCTAGAATTAAATAAGCTTCAACCATCACAATTTGATAGTACTACTGATAACTTAACAACTAACCATTGGTACCAGAAATGAGAAAAACACTTAAATGTATTAAGAGTAATGCATCTTAGTAGGGTGGCGTTGGCTACCCATCAATTCAAGGGACTAGCTTGAAGTAGCTGGCGGATGGTAAAGGTAGACCTGAACATCAATGTTAGTGGGATAAACTGGGAAGAGTTTAAAGAGATATTTTACGAGAAGTTATTCCCTGAAGCAATATTGACGAAGATGCAAGAGGACTTCGTTAGGCCTAACCAGAAGGATGTGATGGTGGCCGAGTATGAAGCCAAATTTATTGAATTGGCCAGGTTCTCACCTGAACTGATTAGTGAAGAGAAGAAGAAGGTCATCCGCTTCACTCAGAATCTCAAGATTGAGATCCGAAAGTTAATAAAGACAGCATGCCTGAAGACATATAGAGAAGTCATAGACAGGGCATTGACATTAAAGTAAGAGCTGAACTTCGAGCAGAAGTTAAGAAGTAAGAATAAGAGGCCAGAAAATGGCAATGACCACCAAAGACCTTAGAAGAGGCAAACCTTCTGTAACACCCCAATTTTCAACCGGACCTCCGTCCACTTGTTATCACACATGTGGATCGTCGTTCGACGAAAATTGAGATGCTACTTAAAACGTTTCGTTCTGTTAAAATCTTTTCCTTCAAAATCACGAGTTCATAACCCTTTGTTCTCGAGTTGATATCTATAAAGATATGCTATGCAAGATAGAAAATCACAATCATTTTACCAAATAAATCATAAGCAATGCAGCGAAATACTTTTTAAAACTGTTCATTTAGTCCAAAATCGTTCCATAAAGATGCTCATTAAAATATAAAACAATCAAAGTTAAAATCAATGTAAATATATTAAAAAAATTTGGTAAAATACATGAAATAAGACTTCCAAGTCACCTATCCCGGACGACCTCCCCATGAGATGTCCAATCAGAGTGCGAGTCTTCTGCTGTAAGCTACAGTACCCTAAGTCCATATGTACCTAAAAAATAAAGTGGGAGTGAGCTCGAAAGCTCAGTGGATCAATTCTACACATCACATGCATTATACAGACCCAATCCAAAACATTACAAACACTTTCAAACATTAGGCGTTCAACATTCATTTGTTTTGGTCGGAGTTTAAGACCGGAAGAGGGTTGAGATGTCTCTCGATATTCCCTGTGATCTAATCTAATCGTAATCATAGAGGCCTCAGGTATTGATACCATCTAAAATTAGTCATGTCTCAGTATCACAGTCCAAGAGAGAGTACTTATCGCGACATCGTATCGTCTTCCAAAAACTTTGTGCTGTCACAGTTAGCTCTGGGTGGGAATACCTACAATCCGCTTTTCGGCTCGACAATCGCACCGGTACGTGGATTCTTAACAACCTTCATCTTCTTTTAGTTTTATAAAGTTACTTCAATCACACCAAGGCATCATTCATATCATGGCAAAACAAATTTACTAATGCTAGACATTAACAGAGTACGATAATTGATCAAACAATGAAATCTAAAAGCATAATTTCATATGCAAGCATGCCAAAATCAAGAAACTAATTATCACACGTCATTCAACAACACCGACAATTCAAATCAAATTTTTCCAACATTAACAACCTAGAACCTATTCAAATAAATGTCTTGAATTTTAAATCTGCATAATACATGTGAGAGAGAGAATCACGCCCACTTGAGTTCTTGGCGATTTCCTACTCCTTTGTCGCTACAATCGTCCTAGAGCTTTTTATCTGCAAAATAATTACAGCGTACGATTTCTCGATTAATATTCCTATTATTTTCCTACTACTAATGTTCACGAGGATTTAGACACATTTTTGGGGATCTTTTGTGTCCTTAACAATTTAAGTGTTCTATAGTTTCTTATTCTTTTTGTTATAATTATGTTATTCGTATAATAATTACGAACAAAATAAGACTTCTATTTGTCAAAATCTTTAGACTTATTCGGATTTGAAAATCTTAGTCTTATGCTACTCCTGGAATTTTACCGAGATCACTTATAGTGCTAATTCGAATAATTATTATTTATTTATTTTTTAATTTAAATATTTATCTACTTAAATAATTGAGTACTTGAATAAATAATTTTTAATTTCTTTAACTACTTAATTTAAATATTTAAATACATGAAGATACATTAGTTAATTCTTTTAATTTTCAAACCTTAGTATTATGTCATAAAAACTTTATTATTCTAACCCATCGATATTGATTTATTTGTATTATCTTTGATTCTAATTAAAGTTATAATGATGATAAATCCTATAATAATTTCTTCTTTGTCTAAAGATACTAAAATTACATCCATTAAAATTTTTGAAATTTTCTTGCTTAACTTTAGATTATTGAAAGTACCTTTATAAATTGATCTTAGCATTTGAAAATTCTTATCCTAATTTATGTTTATTTATGTATAGTTCTTAATTCTAATTTATGTTTATTTATGTATAATTCTTAGTTCTAATTAATCAATGCTCATACTCAATTTAAATCATCACTAACCTTATTTTTTAGTTCAACACTAATCTATGAAGGCCTACACCTACGTATTGGTTTTGCTCCTCACCGTCCAACCACGTTCCAGCAGCTTGTTGCTGTTCTTCACCTTCATCCAACGCTCCTTCTAACTGTCAAACACCCCTTTGATCATCAGCAAGCATCATCTTCGTTCCCTCCCCTGTCTTCTTCTTCACAGGCCAATGCTACAGTTCACTCTTCTCCCCGCCAGAAAGCTCCTGTTCGTTGCCCACCTTCAGCTGCTCCGGCCACCGTCCTCTCCTTTATTCTCAACTGTAGCACCAGGGCCTCTCGTTTCCAATGTCACTAGCCGATTCTCCTCTGTTTTCAATTGTAGCAACAGAGTTACACTTCTCCAATGCCACTAACCGATCACCCTCATTTCCAGTTGCAACAGCAGCAGGGCGTTTCTTCTCCACTGAATCAGCTCTGTTTTCGGTTGCAGAAACAGAGCTTCATTCTTCCACTATTTACCGGTTGTGTTTTTCTCCCACAGCGTTTTCAGCTCAGCATTATTCTCCTCCTCTGCTCACGGTTTGTCCGCCAGCTCGTCTTCTTCTTCTTCTTAACTGATTTCAGTTGCTTCTCTTCTCATCACTTCGTCTGCAACTTCCACCGTCCACTCATGATCAGCCAACGTCCATTCCCAGTGCTCGTTCCACTGCCAACGCCCCTATTTATAGACGACGAGCTGTTCTCAATCCTTCCCATTCACCGCCCCTGGCGTCGCCTGAAAACTCTTGAGTCATCGTTCACCGTCTGTATCCGAAGCACCAAGACCTCTCTAGTGCATTTCGATATTTCGTTCCCTCCTTCCTCAACTCCGCCAAAACAATTTGATTTGCTTCTCATTATGTTTAATTAAAATTTTTTTTTTAACATCTTATGATCAATGATTATTTAATTTAAATTTCTTTAAATTATCTAATTCTTCAATTTTATTTTATTTCTTTGGCATAAATCATATAATTTTTAAAATGTATATTTTTTTTTCTTTCCTTTGTACATTGATGAAATAATCTAAACTGCTAACATTTTGTTCGAATAAAATTTCAATCAATCGTTGTCAATTTTTATATTGACTCGCAGCGTAACGAGCTTGCGAAATTCTAGGGTGTTACACCTTCAATCAACAAAATGGTGAAAATAGGGCACCCTGGGCCCTGCAACAAGCTTCACTTAACAAGGATGAAAGAAAAGAACAAGCCAGACAACAAGGGCTATGTTTTTACTGTAACCAACCAGGGCATCTGACGAAGTTTTTTCTGCCATAACTTAGGCCCCTCAATGGCAACAACACAACCGGGGAGGAGGATAGAATATAATCCTCAACAACAACTACCCCAACAGAACAACAACCAAGGGCAAAACCAGAACAAAGCCCATGGGCAGAACCAGGCCAAAGTCTTCGCGGTTGCTAACATCCCTAAAGAACAAGATTATTAGTAGAAATAGTAGCAATAACTCAAAAAAGCTTTTAGGTCGAAATTTATTTTAGAAAGGGTAGTTGGTTGTAGCACCCAAATTTTGACAGAATGATTGAATAAAATAACAATTTTGATAAATTTATGGTGTTACAAAATGTATGTTTCTAAATTACTTACCAATAGAATTTAGGATCAAAGTCATCTTGGAACTGACCCCATAACTATCCCTTCATATGGGAAACTAAATCAAACAATGGTAAAGGATAAGTATCCTCCACCAAGTATAGATGACTTATTTGTTCAATCGAAAGAAGCCACTCACTTCACGAGTAAAAATCTTAGACCAAGATATCACTAGGTAGGAATCTGGGAGTCAGATATACCCAAGATGACCCTTAAGAATCATTATACATACTCTTAGACTAAGATACCCTAACAACACATAAGGGATCCGAGGAACCAAGTGGCTAGACATAGTCTTCACCAGTTTGCAATAGGCAACTAAACCTAGAAAACACTTAAAGATTATCTTAGAAGCACTTAGGAGGAACTTAGTTTTGGCTAAAGGAGATAGCCACGTATCTTAGCTATATAGTTCCGAAAATGGCAAAAGATATCATAGAGATTTGTGGGAAAATTGACCCAGATTTCTCAAAAATTAATCAAATTCAGATCTCTCTGTGAAGGATACATGATGAAACAATATCGAGTAAGCTAGTGGAAATTTCAAGAACGAAATTTATTTAAGGGGGTAGAATGTAATACCTAAGAATTTTGTACAAAATTAAAGGAAATAATTCGACTTCGAGAAATTATTAATATTTTTGGATATAAATCATGGTATAAAATAAAATAGAAAAAAATGAAATGGTATAGAAATTTTATAGAAATAGAAACAAGTGTTATATATATATATATATATACATGTATGTATGTATGTATATATTTATGTATACATACACACACACAAGAAAATAAAAAATTAAAAATAAAAAACAAAAGGGGGCACTGCTCCGTTCCGGGTGCGAAATCTCGCTGGGCCAAGGCCCAATGCCAAATCACATAGGTGTGCAACTTATATATATATATATAAACATGAAAAAATTACAAAAAAAATCTAGAAAAATCTAGAAAAAAAAATCCAAAAATGTCTTTGTTCAACCCTGGCATCCAAAACCAATAAAAATGAAATTTTTTCTATTTAAAAAACACCCAAAAATTATAAATCTACCCCCAAATGACCCTATATAAACTCTCTCCCCTGTCATTCTTTTTATCCAAACAAGAGCTGAATAGAGTTCCTTCTTGTTCTCTCTATCTCTCTCTTGGCACCTAGTGTTTTCTTTTCTTTCTTGAGCTATTCTAAATAGCCAGTGGAGTAGTAGCAAAGGAGTGCTGCACAAATCTAGTGCAAGCAAACAAGGGGGGAAGGATCTACAAGATTTAAAGAATGGTCAAAAAGAAGCGATCTTGAGGTGAAATAATTCCTTCTTTTTACTTTATTATTTTGATTCAAATAAGGCTTGCTTGGGTGTTTTATTTTTTATCTTATATACATGTCATGTAGATTATGCATGCTTAGGTTTATAATAATGCATGATTTATGAAGTAATGTTGTCATGCATATATGTTTAAATTCTGCTAAATTATTTAAATGTTTTGTTCATACATTTAATATAATATTAAATAAAGATCTTAACCATAACTCTGTGGGTTTGAGTTCTGTATAGTAGCTCTTTCTCTAGGGATTGCAAATACTAGGGGTATCCTTTCAGTTTTTAATGACAATAAAAATGTAACACCTTGAAATTTTACGAGCGCGTACACGTCGTGAGTAAAAATAAAATAAAATATTATTTTATAGGGAAATGAGAATTTAAAATAAAATAACAAAAAATGATAATAATAAGTAAAC
>JAJIYU010002021.1:0-32788 GCA_030144865.1 Tinospora cordifolia | reverse complement strand
ATATATATATATATATATATATATATATATATATATATATATATATATATGTTGTAGATGCCTTACGTAAGGATTAGAAAGGTGGTATCAAAGTCTATGCTGTAGATGTCTTACGTAAGGATTAGAAAGAATTGATTTGTCAGGTAAAACTCTAATTTGAATTAATTTAGAAAGCCCTACCTCCTAATTTTGAAATCAAAATTGTTTTGAAAAACTATTTTTTCAAAAAAGAAATATATATCTATCAACTATTTTATTTGGATACAAAGATTACGAGTTGAGCTGACAATGGGCAAGCCTTGTCCCAAATAAAGCTAAATATTGAAAAAGAGACGAGTTATCCCGTTCTAGAAAGCATGGTTGCTAAGTAGACTTTGGTCTCGTCATTCAATCTGGAGCTTGTCCCACCAACTCTTACGAGTAGTCGAATTTGAAGAACACGCTTATTTTCTATGAAAGGAAACTAGGAGGAGGTAATTAAGGGCATGGAACTTACTATAGTTCGAAGGAGATGCCAAGGGTAGTATCATGAGTAAATAAGGTTGACGGTTCAACAAAGGAACTTCTCAACCAAGACTTGAACACTAGGTCTGGGAAAGAGATCGTAGGTGGAATCTTGGGTGGCACGGTGAATCATGAATAAAACATTAGGATATAAACTAGAGACTAAAAATGTTTCGAAACAAAACACTTGTGTGGTTAGGGCATGAGATCGGGAGGATCCTGTATCTCTGGTTTTTATGCGGTATGGCTTGTATAGGAATTCAGGGGTATGAAGGAATCTTGGACTTGAAGAATGACAAACTATGTTTGGTGAATTTTCGCTGGCTTTAGATGAACTTGTTTCCATATGCTTGGCTGCTATGGGACAGTCAAGTATAGTGGAGTTTCGAAAACCTTATAAATTGAGACATTTACAAAATTGATTGGATGTAGTGAAACTTCTAAGTGGAAGTCTATGTCGATGGGCAAGGGTGTATGAGACACTCAAACCTAGAGGTATAAGCAGAAGGCTTGAATTTTGCTATGCTAAGCATGAACTTGCATTATTAAATGATTAAATGTATAATGATCTTACTATTTGACTATGCATGTATGAGACCAAATCGTGTACCCAAAAACAAAAGAACTTGGAAGAATAAACTATTAGGCCACTGAACAAATCGAGAACTTAGAAACTTGAATCTAGAGTCATGATAGTACAAAAAAGGCAAAACTGTGAGAATTAGTACCAAGACAACTTGATTTGTAGATAAATGGTCGAACCAAGAAGATATGCTACCAAGGTTACAACATCTGACAAGACTGATTCTCAAGGGCAAGAGGTACCGAATAACGTGTCTAAGAACGAAATGAAAAATATGTTGACAGAGATCACAAGGAAGGTCATGGAATAGATCATGAGGGCCCTATCTCAGATGATATCTCAGGTGGCACCACAGCCGCAGGTCCAAGAACCTATCCCGATGCAGCAACCAATGGTAATACCATTGCCCGAGGTTCCAACTTGTCAAGAAAAACATGAGAATTCGGAAGACAGTGAGCATAGAAAGATGTTGCAAGAATTAAAAAAGCTTCAACCATCACAATTTGATGGTACTACTGATAACTTAACTGCTGACCATTCGTACCAAGAATTAGAAGAACACCTAGATGTATTGAGAGTAACAGGTCCTAATAGGGTAGTGTTGGCTACCCATCAATTCAAGAGACCAGCTAGAAGCTAGTGGCAGATGGTAAAGGTAGACCCAAATATCAATGTTGGCGAGATGAACTGGGAAGAGTTCAGGGAGAAATTTTACTAAAAGTTCTTCCTCGAAGCAACACTGACAAAGATGTAGGAGGACTTCGTTAGGCTGAACTAGAGGGATATGACGGTGGCCGAGTATGAGGCCAAATTTACTAAATTGGTCAAGTTCTCACCTAAATTGATTAGTGAAGAGAAGAAGAAGGTCAACTACTTCACTCAGGGTCTCAAGATTGAGATCCGGAAGTTAATAAAAGCAACATGCCCAAAGACATATAGAGAAGTCGTAGACAAGGCATTGGCCTTAGAATAGGAACTAAACTTCGAATAGAAGTTAAGAAACAGGAATAAGAGGTCAAGAGATGGCAAAAACCATCAAGGGCCTCAGAAGAGACAAAATTTCAACCAAGAAAATGGTGGAGACAGGACACCCCATGCCCTACAGCAAGCAAGGCCAAACAAAGAAGAACGAAAGGAGCAAGCAAGACAACAAGGACTATGTTATTATTGCAACCAACTAGGACATTTGGCGAGGTTTTGTTGTGCTAAAGTTCAAGACCCACAATAGCAACAGCATCAAAGAGGATGTAATCTCTCATATCGGTTCGACTCCAGGGGGATTCCTAGGCTAAATGTGCATTCAAAGGTATCTCATTATGTCGAGTGCTTTTGAGAGACTCAAGTTTGAGTCTTGTCATGTAATACCCCAGAATTTTGTCAAATAATTTAAAATAAACAAAATAAGTTAAGTAAATTAATTTCAAAGATTTTAAGAAATTTTTGGGTGCAAATTGTGGGTTGGCACATAAAAAATAAAATATATTGGAGATATAATATAAATTAGGTAAATAAGACCTTAATTTGATAATTAAATGAAAATTTTAATTTAGTATAATTAATTATGAAATTTAAAGAGTTACTTAAGAAATAAATAGAAATAAAGTATAGATACACATATAGGTTAATATGTGTATGAATAAGGTATGTGTTAGCATAATAAATGTTAATACTACATATTATAGGAATATGTACATAAAAAAATTTATATAATTAAATAAAAATGTAGTATACGTGCATTTATTAAAAATAAATCAAACATTATGTAAATATTAATTTACAATTTTATAAATTATTATCTGAAAATGAAATATGAAATAAATAAAAATATATGAAATTAAAAAATGTAGATTATTTAATTATTGGCATTAAAAATATTAAAGAAATAGAAAAAATATCTAATAAATGCAATATTAAATTATTAGAAAAGAAAAAATATTAGTAAGACCATAAAATAGAAGGAAATATACAAGAAAATCAAGTTTTCATCAATTAGGAAGTGTCTAATTAGCAATTTTCGAATAATAGCAACCTTCAAAACCAAATTTGGTAATTAGAAACTACATCCAACGGCCAGGATCGAATAATATTCATGATCTACAATCCAACGGCCCAAATCAAGAGCGCACCGAACGCCCTAGAACACCGGATCACAATAGATCGGACGGTCTGAAATCAACACGTTTGATCCAACGGCCCAGATTTGAGATATCTCTGATCAATCACGAACCAATACGTCACTCGAGGTCCATCAAACAGTCCAGATCGAGGTGCTCTGAGATGATCGCGAATGAGTACTACGATCAAGGAAATCGGACGGGTAGAAACGATCAAGGGCGATCGGACAATCAAAACGAGTTTCGTTCATCGCGAAAGGCGTGTCTCGAGGATGATTTGAGGATCCAGATCAAACTCGTAATTCGAAAATCGCGAACCAACACCGCGCTTGAGGAAATCCGATGAAGCAATGACAATTGATCAGGAATCTGTGCGGCACTCGAGGATCTGACTGCCCAGATGCAACCAGCCGATCTAAAATACGAATGCTTGATTCGAGGATGATCTAACGGTCGCGATCCGAGGCTCCAAAATTAATAAACGAAAAATCCAAAAAAAATCTGATTAAATACTTCAAAAATCCAAAAAATTAGTTTCTAAATTCCCAAAAATTTCCAAAAAAATTACTTGCTAATCTCCTATACTTGGGGGGCACGAAATTTTGAAGAATTGGCAAGTTTTCCACAAGATGACACTCCAAACTTTCCATTCTCCACTCTTTTGAACTCTATATAAACACTCCCCATGCTCACAATTCATCTCATCCCAAGAAACAAGAGTTGAATTGTCATCTTGTTCTCTAAGCCTTCTTCTTGAAAATCCCCTTAGTTCTTGAGTGTTTGGAAGCCTTGAAGTAACGGAACTCTGCCGGATTTCAGAGGCATACAGAAGAGACATTTTTAAGGTGGAAGTGACTTCTAACTTCTACTTCTTTATTTTAATTTGAATAAGTCTTGCATGTGTGATGATGTTTTGAAGATGATTGATTGAATATATGTTTTAATATGCATGCTTTATTTATTTGATGTGCCATGAATATACATGTTATGCATGTGTAGAAATTAAGAATATTGATGCATGTTATACATGAATTGTGCCATGAATAAATATTTAATGATTCATGTTTTGCATATGTTGCATCGATTGTGTGTTTTATCACTAAGAAAAGATTAAATAATGATTCAATCCACGTACCAGTGCGATGATGGACTGCATAGTGTCATCGTGTGTGTTCCACCCCTCGACCCGGCTTGCTAGTTTACCATTGACGTTTTTGAACTGGGTTTCCAAGAGTAATCCCACTTCATAGATATTGGGGTTTAAGTTTCGGTTTGTCATTCTCTCTCCCTACGATGTGGAACATAGAGATTAAACTCTTTCGGTCTGAATGTCAACTATAAACAAGAAATTTGTTTGAATCGCCTAATGTACAAAAATGTTTGATATGCTTAGTTTGTTTGAATTGAAATAATGATTTAGATGTTTAAAAAGATCCACTGGGCTATGTGCTCACCCTTCTATTTTTTAAGTAATGGATTTAAATGAAGACCATGAAAATTAGTTAGGTTCTTTTATTTAAAAAGTTTTTAATTTCTATGTAAGGGCCAAGTTTTGAATCTTCCGCTGTAATAATTTTCTTCAAGTTCAAACTATGTACTCAATATTATTTAATTAATTGAGTTTATAAATTTCAGTTATTTCTTTTATTATTGTCTTATTAAATTCTTTGAATTTAAGTTATGTACTGTTAAATAAAATCAAGGCATGAAATAATTAAAATAGAAAGAAAGTCAAGTGTGTGTCACTTGTAAAGTAACACTGGCCCGACCCGCCGTTTGGTTAAGCCCACCGTCAAGAGAATGGTGGTCATGTCCAATGCTTAAAGATACGGGGGTTAGGGTGTTACATACCAAGAACAAAACCCTACACCCAGTCAGTGGTAGCTAAGGTGGGGACAAGATCGGTACATAGTGGGCCCAAGTTGTTGCAAATGGTATCAAAGCCACTTTGTGTGTATTGAAGGTATAAATCTCGAAGACGAGATTGTTCCCAAAAGAGCTGGATTGTGATTTCCCGCATCGGCCCAACTCTAGGGGGATTCCTGGGCTAAATGTGCATTCGAAGGTATCTCATTGTGCCAAGCGCTTTTGGTAGACTCAAGTTCGAGTCTTACCAAGAACAAAACCCTACACCCAATCAGTGGCAGCTAAGGTAGTGACAATATCGGTATGTAGTAGGCCCAGGATGTTACAAAGGAGGACGGAATGGACATCATCAATATCACCAACCTCTGTCAAACAACAACCAGGGGCAGAACCAAAACCAAAGTTGTGGGCAAAACCAAAACTAGGGTTGTGGGCAGAACCAGGCCAAAGTGTTTGCAATTGTTGAGGAACAAGTCCCCGCGGTGGATGGTACACTCCTATTATTTAATGTTGTTGTGAAACTGTTCTTTGATTCGGGTGCTACGAAATCTTTTGTGTTGAAAGAACTGGTTAATAGGTTGCAACCGATAACAAAAACCTTACCTGTAACTTTAAATGTATCCACACCCCTAGGAAGTACCATCACTGTAAAAAGAATACGTACATGTGATCTTAGATTTGGGGATAAGCTAATTTCGGTCGATCCCCGAGTACTACTATTCTTGTGTACGATGTGATATTTGGTATAGACTGGTTAGACCAGTGTCAAGTGCAAATCAATTACCCCAAGAGGAGAGTGATGATAACGTTGCCCTCAGGAGAAGCCTTTAAAATCAATGGTGATATTTATAAGCTGCCTAGGAACCCAATGATGGCCATGTTGAACTGCTTAAGGCAGTAGGATGACCTTGAGAAACTCTCAGAGGAGGACTCAGAAGGACAGAAAGAAATCAAGAGCCTAGAAGTAGTCCGAGGCTATGAAGATGTGTTCCCTGATGACTTACCCGAACTACCACCAACTAGAGGTGTAGAATTCAAGATTGAACTCCAACCTGGAACCAATCCCATAGCTATACCTCTATACCATATGGCACCAGTAGAATTAATCGAGTTGAAGGCTCAACTAGACGAGCTCCAAGAGAAAGGATTCATAAGATCAAGTGAATCACCTTGGGGAGCTCTTGTGCTGTTTGTGAAAAAGAAGGACGGATCTATGAGACTCTATGTTGATTATCAAAAACTAAATCAAGCGACGGTAAAGAACAAGTACTATTTACCAAGGATAGACAACCTATTTGATCAATTAAGAGGAGCCATTCATTTCTCAAAAATTGATCTTAGGTCAAGGTATTATCAGTTGAGGATCCATGAATCAAACATTCACAAGACTACCTTTAGAACCCGATATGGACACTTCAAGTTTATAATAATGCCCTTTGGTTTAACCAATGCCCCGGTAGCATTCATGTACTTGATGAACCGAATATTTAGGTAATACCTTGACCAATTTGTCGCCAAATTTGTTGACAACATCCTATTATACTCCAACTCCAAAGAAAAACACCTAGAACACTTGAGGATCGTGTTGGAAACACTCAGAAGACACCAATTGTATGTCAAGTATAACAAGTGTGAATTATGGATGAAGGCGGTCAAATTTCTTGGTCATGTAATATCAACGGAAGGTATCTCTATAGATCCTGAAAAGGTAGAAGCTGTCACAGATTGGAAACAATCTAAAACGATCACTGAGATTTGAAGCTTCCTGGGCTTGGCTGGATACTATAGAAGATTCATACAAGACTTTTTCAAATTAGCAGAACCTGTAACCAAACTAACCAGAAAAGAAGTTACGTTCAATTGGTATGAGAAGTATGAACAATCATTCCAAGAACTGAAGAGGATATTGACTTCGGCCCCTATCTTAGTCACTCCGACTCATGTATCACGTCTGTTTTATACACAAATGCTTCACAAATGGATTGGGCGCAGTCTTAATGGAAGAAAGAAAGTTTGTTGTCTATACCTCATGACAACTAAAGATTTGTGAACGAAAATACCCAAAACATGACTTAAAACTAGCAGCCATAATATTTGCCTTGAAGATATGGAGGCATTACCTATACGGTGAGAGGTTCGACCTATTTTCATATCACAAAAATCTTAAATACATTTATACCCAAAAGGAATTGAACCTCAGGCAGCGTAAGTGGATGAAATTTCTTAAAGACTACGATTTCCAACTCCATTACCATCTAGGAAAAGTCAATGTAGTAGCAGATGCCCTCAGTAGGAAATTCAACAAACAGGAGGAGGAAAAGGGTTAGATGTACCAACTGATCGAAGACTTCAAAATGGGTGTGACATTAAATGTGACACCCCGATTTCAGGTCCAGATTTCTCGGTACATGATCATCGAGTTATCTTTTCCCGAAAACCGAGTTGTAAACTTTCTGAGACAATCTCTTACTTCACTGACTTTCAAAATAAATCATAAGTTAAGGAAAAGTGCTTCAAAACTAATTATCTTTCCAACTTAGGAAAAGTATGTTAAACTGGTATAAAATAAGTTCATCATCAATGAAGTATTCAAAACAAACTCAATTATTTCACTGGAAATTTATGTAACAAATAATATAAAATCGGCAAAGTATGTGCTACAGCGATGAAATCATTAAAATCAAGTTATATTGGCTAAGTCGGTCGAATATTCCAAAACCAAGATAATACATGTAAAACGGCCTTATTAAACTCAAAAACGACACACTTCCAATTCGGTTGCAAAATGAGATAAACAAAATATAACCTCTAAACTCTCCTATCCTGGATAACCTCCCCATGAGGTTTCCAATCAATAGTGAGAGTCTTCTGGCGTAGACTACTGCACACTACATGCATGTGTTCCTGAAAAGAAATGAGAGTGAGTTTAAAAGCCCAGTAGGTCATCCCTACACATCATCCATATTATACAAACCAAGAATCATAACATGCACACATTTTCACACATTAATCGTTTCAAGCATTCATTTACCTGTTGTACTCTAAAGACCAAAAGAGAATCCTCTCCCAGCATTTCTTGTAATTCGGGAGTGAACAACTAGTACGCACTCCAGTCGTACTATCATGATTTCTCCTAGTATGTTTTCCAGCTATACCATCATGATGAGCTCTCCAGGTATTGCGTTCAAATCACCATATCAATTACTCTGAGTATACAATCCAGCTATACCGTAGGGATTACCATCTAAGAAAATGTACCACTATCTAGTGATCACTGATCTCTAAGAACAACCTCAACTGTTTCCACAGCCATAGGGTGAAAATACTCACAATGTGCCCAAACTAGCACGATACTGCAATGTATGGAGAGGTACAGTGTGTCTGTGGCTACCCATTGCATGGGTATGTGTGTTCTTAATAAGCCATTAATCTCATTTAGTTCCACAAATAGTATCATCCATACAACATCATCCATCAAATATAAGCAAGTAAATGATGAATAAATCATGAACTCGATAAAACATGTCAAAAAGTGATTAACCGGACATTATGATCATCATTCAAATCATTCCAATCACAAACAATTAACAACCATAGCATGCAAAATATCCTAAGCTAATAGTAATCATGTTTTGAATCTAAAATTTATATAATATTAATGAGCAATGAAATCCTTCTCACTTGACTATATCGAATCTCCCTTGCGCCTCCTCGTAGAGAGTTCTTTATGCTCCAAAATTATTAATCTGAAATTAACTATCCAAATAATAAATTCTAAGTTTTAATTACCTACCTGAAATAATTTAAAACAATTCTAGTCTCAAATGATCAAAATCTCCAGTATTTCCACCAATCATTCTACATTTATCTCTAAAAGAAATTTATCTCTAGAAATATTAATTATCGCATAAAAATATTTCTAAACCTCCAAATTCCAAAAAATCTACTTCATTTATCTCCACTATTTATTTTTCATATGAAAATAATATTTCTCAACCACAGATTTTCCTAATTAAAGCCTCCAAAATTTTAATCTGACAATAGAAAATTTACATATTAAATTTTCTAGGCCTCTACTACTTTTCCAAATTAAATAAAATAATCTAAGGCTTAAAACCATTCAAAAATTCCCTTAACTCTTAAATAAATAATTTTTACTTCAATAAGATAATTCTAATATTTGAAATTTACTTCAAGACTCCCAATAAATTCAATCTCTGATTTTATTTCTTTTCATATCAAAATCATTCATTCATTTCATAAGTAAATTCATTACAAACAAAATAAGACTTCTATAAATTCATTCTTCACATCCTTATCATTTTAATAAAATTCAAGAATTATACTCTTTCAATATTTCTCTCATTTAACTTTCAACTAACAAATTAAATAAATATATTTAAATCTCGAAATCTTCGAACCCCCTTAACTTTGATACTCAACATCCATTCATCATTCACATCAAATTAATAGATTCACAATCATAAATAAAATCATCCATAAATTGAATAAGATTCTTACCACATAGTCCTTTAATAAGGCTTCCCAAGATTTACCTTTTCCTTTGGAAGCTTCTTACACGATTAACTCTATTCACTGTGTTTCAAATAATTCAAATCATTCCTTCTAAATTCATTTGAACTCAAAAATTAGAAAGCACAAGTTTTTATACCTTGCGGAGTAGTTTCTCCATCTAAAACCCCTTCAAAATAAACGTTGATGCCTCGATCTGTTGAAATTCAAATTACTGCATTCCAAAAGTAAACATAACCAAAAATACTATAATTTTTGCTACTATCTAAAATTTAAAAATCCATATATCAAAATTTGTTTTCAGTTTTCAGCAAAATAAAATGGTGAAAGATGCATTTAATAGAGAAAACGTGCTCACTTTGTCCAAGATCAGTTCAAGTGTCGAAACCCTCTTTCGCAACATGTTTTTCGCAGATCAATGCTCCAAAACCCTCTTGAAATTTCTCAACCAATCAACTGAAAATCTTATCTCTTTGTTGAAACTTTTCTATGCAAAAATCTCAATCTAGGGCATCAAAAATTCATCATTTTCATGCCAAAAATCCAGCACAAAGGTTCGAATCTAAGGCATCAATCTATGGACGTGTTCTTCTTCTTCTCACGAACAATAGAACGCACCAACACCAATCTGTATTTTTCCTTCTTTGTTCGTGAATCTTAACACCACAGAATGTAGTTGGGGTTTCTTTTTCACGTACCAACACCGCATGGCTGGTCTTCTCTCCTTTGTTTCTCTTCTTCACGAACCAGATGCACCAGCCATACCTCTTTTTCATTCCTCATTCCATGCTTCATATCTGAGA
The DNA here is from genome assembly GCA_030144865.1 of Tinospora cordifolia. Taxonomy (NCBI): domain Eukaryota; kingdom Viridiplantae; phylum Streptophyta; class Magnoliopsida; order Ranunculales; family Menispermaceae; genus Tinospora; species Tinospora cordifolia. Next base: position 22,385 of record JAJIYU010002021.1, on the reverse strand, counting down.
ATTTCTTCTTCTTTCACCCAAATTGCAAACCCCATCTTCGTTCCAGTTAGTGAATCACATCCTTTCTCTTCTTCGTTCTTCATCTGGCAGCAGCAGCATCGCACACACACAAACAAATCGCCCTGCCATGCTTCTTATTTCCTCTATTTTGATCCACAACCAGCAACAACAATCTTTCAGATTTGGGTTTTCTTCTTCGCACGAATTGCAAACCCCAACTTTATTCTTCGTTTGATCGTCACCTCCAAAACCAAATCAAAGCCCTAGTTCTGTTTTCTTCTTATTTCGTGGGTTGGACATCATCAAACACCAAAAACCCCAAATTAACAAAGAAATCCTAATTCTTCTGTTTTTTTTCTTCTGTTTGTCGTTCTTCACGGGATTTCCAATTTTTCCTTTCCCCCCCCCCCCAACTTTTTATTTTTCCAAACCATGTCTATGCATTATTTAAATAAAACATGATTTTAAGTTCATTTACTTCTTGATTAATTTATTTTATATATTTGTTATCGACGTGCACGCAAGCATCGTATTATTTTATTTTTATCTATATTTATCAAATAACAATTTGCTACTTTAATTCATTATTTAATTTATTTTAATTAATTTGCACTCATAGCATTTATTTAAATATATCTTTTATTTATTTTCTTGATTAGTTTATTTTATATTTAATAGTCAACGTGTACACATTCGTGAGATTTTGGGGTATTACATTAAATGAAGAACGAGCCTATCTATACATTATGACTTGTCAACCAAATCTTTCGCATCAGATCAAGGAAGATCAAAGGCAAGACAAATGGCTCACAAGGTTGATTGAAGGAACTCAACGAGGTAAGCATGCCGACTTTAGAATGGATGTTGTAGGTACCTTAAGGCTAGGGGAAAAAATTTGTGTGCCACAAAATGGACAGAGTAGCCAAACCATTCTAGATGAAGCCCATCAGACAAAGCACATGATGCATCCAAGAGGAAATAAGATGTATCAAAATCTCAGAAAGACTTATTGGTGGAGGGGTTTAAAGAAAGATGTAGCTAACTACGTCTCTAAGTGCCTAACCTGTCAGTAGGTAAAGGCAGAACATTGAAAGCCCTCTGGACTATTAAAACCACTTCCTATCCCAGATTGGAAGAGGGATAACATCGCCATGGACTTTGTCAGCGGGTTACCCAAAAATCAGAAAGGAGAAGATATCATTTGGGTGATTGTGGATCACCTCACTAAAGTGACACATTTCTTGCCCATTAGATCCACAAACCAAGTCAGTAAACTAGGTGAACTCTATGTTAGAGAGATAGTACGCCTTCATGGGATACCTAAGACAATAATATCAGACCGAGACTCTCGTTTCACCTCACAATTTTGGAAGAGTCCAAAAGAAACTAGGCACTACACTCACCATGATTATGGTTTTTCACCCTCAGACAGATGGTCAGTCTGAGAGAGTCATCCAGACGCTGGAAGACATGTTGAGGTCTTGCATCCTTGCTTCAAAGGGAATTGGAGTAAGTACCTACACTTGGCAGAGTTTCTCTATAACAACAATTATCATGCAAGTATAAGGATGGCTCCGTACGAAGCCCTCTATGGGAGGCCCTGCAGATCACCAACCTGTTGGGCAGAACTTGATGATCACGTTCTTACTGGGCCAGATCTCATGGCTCCGTACGAAGCCCTCTATGTGTGTGTGTGTGTGTGTGTGTGTGTGTGTGTGTGTGTGTGAAAATATATATGTCAACTTATTTTTAAATTACTAAGAACAAAATTATTGTATATATACACTCATACCTATATATATATATATATATATATATATATACATCTTAGAAAGTTTTTTCACCAATTAAAGTTATGATGCTACAATAAAGATTATGATATTGATACAATTCTCTGGTGGTATTTTGTGGTTAATGATTATAACAGAGACATTATTATTTGTTTTTGAATTCCATGATGTGAATTCGCGTGACTCGCACAGTGCAAATTCGTGAATTCGCACATTACAAATTTGTGAATTTGCACAGTGCAAATTAGTGAATTCACACAGTGTGAATTAATGCAAATCCCATGGCAAATTTGTATGCCCATGGAAAAAGAAGACGAAAAACATAAAGAAAAAAAACGTGAACTATTTGATTTCGTGCATAGTGTGATCATGACCATAGATATGCACAAAATTACACAAAGAAAAAACCTAGAAAAACCCTAATCTCAAACCTCAAATCCTTGTGTGTCTCCTTGATGAAGAAAATGGAAACTTTCTAAAGAAAAACACCCAAAAATTACTAATATTGTCCTCGAAAGACCCTATATAAACCCCTTTCACCCTTCATTCTTTTTTTATCCTAGCAAGAACTAAATAGAGTTCCTTCTTGCTCTCTCTGTCTCACTCTTGGCACCTAATGTTTTCTTTTCTTTCTTAAGTTGTTCTAAACAACCAGCGAAGTAGTAGCAAAGGAGTGCTACATAAATCTAGTGCAAGCGAGGGGGAAAAGATTTGTAAGATCTAAAAAAGGGTCAGAAGGAAGCAATCTTGAGGTAAAATGATTCACTTTTTAATTTATTATTTTGATTCAAATAAGGCTTGCTTGTGTGTTTAGATTTGTAATATTACATGTCATATAGAATATGCATGCTTAGGTTTATTTTATGCATAACCTATGATGAAATATTACCATGCTGAAATGTTTATATATTGTCAATTATTTAAATGTTATGCTTTTACATTTAATATAAGATTAAATAAATATCTTAACCATGTACTAGCACAAGGTCAAAATTGCACCGTGAGCATTCCAAGTAGGAGTTGCGAGGTAATAGAACGTTCGGAATTGATCTTACCTCACTCTAGTGGGTCAGAGTTCAGTATAGTAGCTCTTTCCCTAGGGTTGGAATGTTGGGGGGATATCCTTTTGGTCTTTAATAACAACAAAAATAATACATTGATTGAATCATTTAATTCCTTGTAAGTGTTTGTTATGCATGTTTTATTTTGTCGAAATAATGAATTAAATATTTGAGATGATTCACTAAGCTTCATAGCTCACCCCTTATTTTTAATATTTCAGGAATTTAATTATCAAGGGTGCATGGAAGTTATTTAATACATAGAGAATTTTATTTAATTTCATTGTAGGGCATGTGGGCTCAACTTTATTTATTTATTTCATTGTAACGAAGGTTAAATTATTACTCTTGGATTTTTTCACTAAATAATAAAGGATTTATTTCATTCCATGGCGTCATAAATTTTTAAGAATTATTTGTATATAGATTAATGTGCACATGATATTTCATGAATTTGGAAATTAAAATGGAATAAGGATAACATAACGTGGGCCAGCCTCCCAGGCAGCCCAAAAATATCAAAGAAAGATACCGTCGAATGAGGTGGGCCTAGGCTTGGGAGGTGGGGTGTTACAAACGATGGATAAGTTCATCTTTTCGGTAGATTTCGTTGTTTTAGATATGGAAGAAGATGGTGAGATTCCACTTATTATTGAGAAGCCATTCCTAGCTACAGGCCATGCACTGATCGATACACAAGGGTGAGCTAACCTTAAGGGTGAATGAAAATAAAGTGGTTTTCAATCTTTATAAGGCTATGCAGTTCCCCAATGATCTACACGAATGCAAGAGAATTGAGGTCATAAATTCTTGCATTGTTGAAGTGTTGGATGAACGAAGCTCTCAAAATGATTTGGTTGAGTGCATTTCTTATTCTATTTTCCCTTCCCAACCCATGACTGCAACCAAGAGATTAAATGTTCTAGCCTTGGAAGCCTCACAACCTCAACCTAATAGCCCTCAAACTCCTCTACCTGATTCCACCTAATCAGACTATGTCCAAGAAGTCCCCAAAGCCATTGACTTGAAGCCCCTTCCTGATCATCTTTTGGGTGAAGCACTATCCTTACCAATCATTATTTCTTCTTCATTAACCTCAATTCAAGAAGAAAAGTTATTAAGAGTGCTTCGGGAATATAAGTGTGTTATTGGGTGGACAATTGAGGATATAAGGGGTATTAGTCTAGATGTCTGCATACACAAGATCTTAATGGAAGAATCTCATAAACCTACAGTAGAGCATCAGCGGAGACTAAATCTTATAATAAGAGGTGGTAAAGAAAGAGGTGTAGAATGGCTCAAAGTAGGAATCATTTATGTTATTTCAAATTCACAATAGGTCAATCCTATTCATGTGGTGCTTAAGAAGGGAGGAATCACTGTAATTACTAATAAAAAAGGTGAGGCTATTGCTTTTCCAAAACTACTATAGGGTGGCATGTTTGCATTGATTACAGGAAATTGAATAAGGCCACTAGAAAAGATCATTTTCCTCTGCCATTCATGGATTAAACGTGAGACCAGATTGTAGGTTATGATTTCTACTGCTTCTTAGATGGGTACTCAGGCTACAATCAAATTATTATTGCTGCAAAAGATCAGGAGAAGACTACCTTCACTTGTCCATATTGTACTATGTTGGGACAAAGACGTGACAAGATATTCAGAGCTATTTATTATGCAAGCAAGACACTAGATGATGCATGAAAGAACTATACTACTAGTGAAAAAGAACTGCAAGTTGTTTTTGCTTGTAACAAGTTTCGATCTTATATTGTGATTATGTTGCAGTTCATCATCTCCTTACTAAGAAAGACATGAAACCTCATCCTATCAAATGAATCCTTCTACTTCAAGAGTTTGATATTGAAATAGAAGATAAAAGGGTACATATAACGTGGTAGTTGATCACCTATCTCATCTCCCTAAAGATAATGCTGATGATCCCATGCGTATGGTTGAACTGTTTTTTGATGAGTAGCTTCTAACTATTCTAGACCATCCACCGTGGTATGCAGATTTTGCTAACTATAAAACTATTGGTAAAGAAGCCCCTCCGGATTTATCAAGTGCTCAACTTAAGCGCTTCACTCATGAAGCTAAGTTCTATTTATGGGATGATCCTTATCTCTACTATCGATGTGCTGATAAAGTTATTCTTCGTTACATTCCTGAAAAGGAAACTTAGAAAGTTTTTCATGGTTGTCATTCCTTTGCTTACAATGGCAATTACGGTCACTATAGGACTGCCCGACGTGTTCTTGAGAATGGGTTTTATTGGCCACCATGCTTAAAGATGCTTATCAATTTGTGAAGACATGTGAAGCATGCCAAAAACAAGGTAACATCTCAAAAAAAAAATTGAGACGCCTTTGAATGCCTTTATAAAGGTTGAATAATATGACATATGGGGCATTGATTTCATGGGACCCTTCCAACCATTTGAGGGGAAGCAATATATATTATTGGTTATTGATTATGTCTCTAAATGGGTGGAAGCATTAGCTACAACAAAGAATGATGCCCACATAGTTCTCAAATTCTTGGCCCGCAATATCTTCTCAAGATTCAGTACACGTAGAGCTATCGTGCGTGATTAAGGTATGCACTTCTATAGCCATTTATTTAATAACCTTCTCATTAAATATGGTGTGCGACACAACATATCTTTGTCCTATCATCCTCAAACTAATGGACAAGCGGAGGTTTCGAACCAAGAGATTAAAGCTATCCTTCAGAAGATAGTGGGCACAAATCGCTAAGATTGGCCACTTAAACTTGATGGTGCACTATGGGCATATAGGATAGCATTTAAAACTCTTATTGGCATGTCCCCTTATCAACTCGTGTATGGAAAATCATGTCATCTACCTTGTGAGTAGGAGCACCATGCTTATTGGGTAGTGAGAAAGCCAAACTATGATGTTCAAGTGTGTGGTGAGAACAGATTACTGCAGATTATGGAACTAGATGAATTAAGGCGGGAAGCTTTTGAGAATAATTATATTTATAAAGAAAAAACTAAGAAGCGGCATGACAAGCTAGTTGAAAAGAAAGAATTTGAACCAGGCCAACAAGTTCTTCTATTCAACCACCCCCTACAGTTATTTCCCGGGAAGCTCAAGTCTCATTGGTTTGGCCCATTTCTTGTCACACAGGTATTTCCTTACGGAGTTGTTGAATTGCAAAGCTTAGTAGATGGGCATCGTTTCAAAGCCAATGGTCAAAGATTGAAGATCTTTTATGGTGAACCCTAGCAGAATGTGGAAACTATGAAGTTGAAAGATTAATATTCCACATCTACATAAAGCTAGTGACGTTAAACATAGCGCTGAGTGGAAGGCAACCCACTGGTTTTTATTTTTCATTTATTTTATTTTAATTTTGTTATAGTTTAATTTCATTATCATAGGTATACTTGTATTTTAGTTTGGTCTAAAACAATTTCATTTTAGAGATTGTTTTTGTTCCATGTAGGTTTATAAGTGCGAGTATGTGTGTGGATGCCTTTGCTTCAGTGTATTCTCTTCTCCATTTGCATCAAAGTGAAGTGTGCTCTTGAGGACAAGGCACAGTTTAAGTTTGGGGGGTGAGCATTGAAGATTCTTCAATTTGAGGTTATTTTTTCCTTTAATTCTTATACAATATTGTGTACATTACTGTTTCTAAACGGCATATATTTATGGGCATATCATATGTAGAGTTACTATTGAAATTCTATCATTACATTAGGACATGATCATTTATTTAGTTTTAGAACATGAGCATATAAAGCAGATTAGTGTCACTTAGGCTAGATCCATGCCATACTTTTGAAAATTTTCAATGAGTGATCGACGATTGTAAAATTCCTTTAGTGTGATGAGACAAAGAACTAGGGTACTTTCTAATAGTTTGTGCGCTTGTTTGTCCAAAATTTGACCTTGATAGATCTCATTAGTCTTAGGTAGATTGAGAATTCGAAAACTTAGGAAAGTGAGGAGTGAAAACTAAACCACAAGTAGAGAGAATTTTCCATAAACTCTTAAAATAATCAAATCTATTTTGAAGACTGCTTAGGAATGACTCTAAGAAAGAAATGATGTAGGCCATCATTGTTTGAATTCTAGCCTAAAGGTCGGTCCCAACACTTAACAATTCTTTGCAGCCAATTTTGAGCCTTAAAACCTATTTTCGTGTTTTAAACCTAAACATTATATATAAACACTCTATCTTTTTTTACATATTTCAAATAAATCTATTTGTATGCACTTGGTTATGATATTGTTTATTCTGATGATGTGAAAGAAGGAAGGAATTGTGACATTGAGATACATATGTTTTTGCTTTTTTATTTTGTTACAAAAAAAGAAAGAAAAGTTATATATTTATTTGTTATTTCAGTATTATCAATGAAAGTTGAGCTTCCTACTTTTGTATGGGTGTACATGTAGGTACAAATTGAAATGTATGTGATTAAATAAGTTTGGGGGAGCTGTGAAAACATGGTTGTGAGCATGAACGAAAACAACAAGGGATTGAATAGAAAGGATCAAGCTACACTAAAAAAATCAAACAAAATAAGTTGTTATTATTGCTATGAGTTACACTTGAGTTAGAATTAAATTCTTATTACATTTGTACCTTGAGCCAAACCACGTTACAACCTAAAAGAAAGACCAATAATCTTGATTAGAGTTTGACTTAAGTAAAGGATAGAAAGAGGAGGGTATTGAGAGGATTTGTATACTTAGGTATTAGGAAAGGATTTCTATGAGTGAGATGGTAATTGCAAATCACCTACAAGGTCTAGGAGAATTAAGCTACTAACAGACGAAAGGGTGAAATCGAGGAAGAACGAAGGATACATCATTTGAAAATCTAGAGAACTTGAATGACCCTAGGGAAGTGTTAATAAATCACAAACTATGGGAATGGAAGATCGAGGTTACAATGATGAGTGAAAAAGAATTTAATTCTATATGATATGATATGATATGTCAGTTCTAAAGTTGAGTCATTGTTCAAGGACGAACATAATACTTAAGTTTGAGGGTATTTGTTAGTTGCATTGCATACCGACATTATTATATATATTTTGCATGGGTTTATATAGAAAATAGGACCTATTTATTTATAATTAAGTACACAAGCATTTATAAGATCATTGCATGCATTTACATACATTAGAAAATATTAATATAATTTTTATATATTTATAATTATGATTTAATGATCAACGAAGGTCTTCTATTATTTGTACAAGTTTAGAATAATTGGGAACATGTATATACAAAGAGAAAATGGAAAAATAACTTCAACAATGTAGAAATCTAATAAATGAAGAATGAGGAACACATTATGGATCAAACAGCAAATCCTAACACATATAACACAGCCCATTCAACATATGTAGCAAGCCCAACACGGTTAGGCCCAACAAGAGCAATGTGCACATGGTGAATTACAATTTTGGATGGGCAAAAAATGGAAATTGAGACACCACTTGCGCGTGATTTATGATTTTGGTGGCAAACAACTAAAAAGCAGGGGCAGAATGGACAAAACAATGAAAAAGGCAATGGCAAGGAAAGTAATTTTTAAAACGAAGCATGGGCTTGACTAGAATTGGGACATGAAATGTGGTGCATGAAGCAATGGAAGAATGGTAACTTAGCTCATGAAAGAGGGGCATGATTAGAACAAAAAATGGAACACAATGGCACATGAGTAGAATGGTCAACGAAATGCAAAACATAAAGAAATTCGATTAAGCCATGCATGACCGCAATCTTGTTATGGTGGACACGGTCATGCTGCGTGAATTTGGGCCAATTGCATTGGAAACTCGGAAAGTTGAAGACTGTGTGCGATTACGTGTTTAATTGATGTATTAAGTTTGTGTCTAACTAGGTTTTCTATGGGTCAAAAATTTATAAATAGACCCCAAATAGTCTTTTTCATTATTTTCATTATTCAGTCAAGAGTTTTAGAATTCAGTTTATAATTCAGTTGCTACTTTTTATTACTAAGTCAACCAGAGTGGAAGAGGAGAAGACAAGCGAAGACGGAGACAAAGAAAAAGAACATAGTGAGAGTAAGATCTTCTATTTGTCAAAATCTTTGTTTTGTGATCTTCACGCTATGTATGGCTAAGTTCTTTTAATTTGTAGGATGTAATTTAAATTGTAGAACCCTTTCATCTTTGTTCTGATTAATCTATTTTTGAGGTATCATTTTATACTCTGTGTTTTTAATGTTTTTTATTAATTGACCACCTATAAATTGATCTCAGAAAGTTGACCTAACTCGAGAAAGATGTTTAACAATTGGATAATCAGAGCATGGACCTCGAACAATCAATTGACTAAGAGGTTTTTGATTCTTTAGGAGGTTGCACAGGAATTGTGATTTTAATGTATTAGTTTATTGATTATACGCTTTGGGATAGGATATTAGGCAATTTGACTAATAGGTATTAAGGTGCTCAAAAGAGGATTTTGATGACTAGTGTTGTAACCTACAAGAACAGAATTTAGAGTAATTGAAATAAAGATTAAAGGTGAATACATGATATTTTACTATCCTAGAATCTTAATTAACACAGTTTTAAAAGTAGCAATTGTTTACTTTCTCTTTGATTATTGTTTAAAGTATTGAAACCTCGATTTGACACCTTAATGAAGTTTAAACTGAAGTTAAATTGGGATTTAGGATTATTAATACATACAGTTCCTTGAGGACGATATTCGGTATTTACCATGTATTACTATTATGATCTTGTACACTTGTAGTGATCTCAACAAGTTTTTGGGCCATTGCCATGAAACAGTGTTAATAATCTTGAAACCAATTGAAATTGGTTGTAATTTTAATTAAGGCATTTATTTTATTTTATTTTATTTTATGTTATTTCTTTTGCCTAATTGAATACACTTAATCTTTTTTATTTGTTTGTGGTGTCTTAGGCTTTGGATGAATAGAAATTCTCTTGTGTTGAATGATCCAAATCTGTTTAAGACCATCAAGCAAATTCAATTGGAATCTAGAGGTTATATATTTGATATGGTTGAAGGCAGAAGATCGATTGTTGGGAATGATGGTGAGGCACCACTATGGGATTTCTTTAAACCCACGTTGAATAACAATTACTCTTAATATGCCAAAACTCTCATCAATGCTAATAACTTCGAATCGAAGCCCTCTTTGATAACAATGGTGCAACAGCAACAGTTTGGGGGCTTAGCTACTGAGGATCCTATTGCACATCTAAACTCTTTTATGGAAAAATGTGACACAGTCAAGATGAATGGTGTGACTAAGGATCAGTTGAGGTTGCGGTTTTTCCATTTATCTTTGAGGGATAAAGCATAGACATGGTTGTTGACTCTCTTACCATGTAGCATCACCACCTAGGAAGACATGGGATAAAAATTGTTACAAAAATATTTCACTCCTGGGAAAGTTCATCAACTAAGGGGTGAGATTAGTTCATTTAGGCAGTCTGATTTTGAGTCTATCTATGAGCATGGGAACGGTTCAAAGATTTATAAAGAAGATGTCCTCAGCATGGCTATCTCCCATGGTTTTAGATTCAGATGTTTTATAGTGGATTGACACCACCTAACAGAGCTTTGGTGGATTCAGCAGCAAGAGGCTCTTTGATGGAAAAGTCTACTTGTAAAGCTACTTAGCTTATAGAGGATATGGTAGCTAATGCTTATGGTCATAGTTCTGAGAGAGGTGCAATAAAGAGAGTTGCGTTACACCAAGTGGATGAGATCACAACTCTATAGGCTCGATAGCTGCTATGACTCATCAAATGAATTCCTTAACTGAGAAGCTTGGCAACTGCCAAATTGAACAACCACAACAGAATCAATCTATTTTGGCCATCTTTAAAGATCAAAAAGTTGCTTACTCTATAGATGCATCCATAAAGTTGTTGAATGATTTGAATGGGTTCAACAACTACCAAAGTCAGTCTCAAGGGTATAATGTGCCTAAATATTATCATCAGGGGATCCGCAATCATGAGAATTTTGCTTATGCAAGCAACAAAAATGTTTAGCAAGCCCCACTAGGTTATGCCCCTCAGCAAGGCCTAATGATAACAAGTCGTCTACGGATGATAAGTTGGATGATATTTTGAATATGCAAGCACCCTTCTTCAAAGAGTTGACAAGCAAAGTGGATAAAAATGATAGCAAAGTCTTAGGAATGGAGGTTCAAATAGGGAACATGAATGCTACAATAAAGAACCTTGAGCCTCAGGTGGGACAAAAAGCCCAACCACTCTCTGGCTAGCAGTGTAGTTCCTTCCCCAGTGATACTCAGGTAAATCCTAAGGAAAGCTACAAGGCAATCACAACTAGAAGTGGGAAAGAAGTAAAAAGTCTAGCTTATCCATCAAACCCTACTGTTATAACTGAAGTAACTGAAAATTCTGAGAAAGTTGGATTACCACAACCAGCTGAGGTAGAGCAAAATGGGCCCAAATAGAAAATAGGGGTGAGACATCCTGACATAACAATTCAAGGTAGCAAATACCTTAAGCCTCCAGCACTATCATTTCTTCCAAGGTTTTAGAAAAAGAAATTGAATGAACAGTTTGCTAAGTTCTTGGAAATGTTCAAGAAAATTCATGTAAACATCCCTTTTGCTGAGGTATTACAGCAGATGCCTAATGATGTCAAGTTCATGAAAGAAATCATGTCAAAGAAGCGAAAACTGAAAGATTTTGAAATAGCGAAGCTGACTGAAGAATGTAGTTTTATCCTATAGAAAAAAGCTTACACAGGAAGTGAAAAATCCACAGAGCTTCACTATTCCATGCAACATTGGTTTAGAAACTTTTGAAAAGCCACTTTGTAACTTGAGAGCAAGCATTAACGTCATGCCTATGTCAGTCTGCAAGAGACTGGGAATGTCTGAAATCAAGCCTACTACTATCTCTCTCCAACTTGCTGATAGATCTTTTACTTATCCACGGGGTATTATATAAGATGTTCTTGTAAAGGTGGATAAGTTCATCTTTCCGATAGATTTCATTATTTTGGATATGGAAGAAGATGGTGAGATTCCACTTATTCTTGGGAGGTCATTCCTAGCTACAGGTCATGCACTAATATCGGTACACAAGAGCAAGTTGATCTTAAGGGTGAATGAATATTAAGTGGTTTTCAATCATTATAAGGCTATGCAATTTCCCAATGATCTACATAAATGCTAGAGAATTGAGGTCATAAATTCTTGCATTGTTGAAGTGATGGATGAACTAAGTTCTCAAGATGATTTGGTTAGGTGCATTTTTCTCTCTATTTCCCCCTACCAACCCATAACTGCAACCGAAATATTAAATGTTCTAGCCTTGGAAGCCTTACAACTTGAACCTAATAGCCCTCATACTCCTCTACCTGATCCCACCCAATCTGACATTGTCCAAGAAGTCCCTAAAGCCATTGACTTGGAGCCCCTTCCTAATCATCTAAAATATGCCTATTTGGATGAAGCATTATCCTTACCAGTCATTATCTCCTCTTCCTTAACCTCAATTCAAGAAGAAAAGTTACTAAGAGTGCTTTGGGAACATAAGTCCGCTATTGGGTGGACAATTGAAGATATAATGGGTATTAGTCTAGATGTCTACATGTACAAGATCTTAATGAAAGAATCTCAAAAACCTACAATAGAGCATCAGCAGAGACTAAATCCTATAATGAAGGAGGTGGTAAAGAAAGAGGTGATGAAGTGCCTCAAAGCAAGTATCATTTATGTTATTTCAGATTCACAATGGATCAGTCTTATTCATGTAATGCTTAAGAAGGGAGGAATCACTATAATTACTAATGAAAAATGTGAGACCATTGCTTCCAGAACTACTACAAGGTGGTGTATTTGCATTGATTACAAGAAATTGAATAAGGCCACGAGAAAAGATCATTTTCCTTTGCCATTAGCGGATTAGATGTTAGACCATATTGCAAGTTATAATTTTTACTGGTACTTAGATGGGTACTCAGGCTACAATCAAATTGTTATTGCTCCATAAGATCAAGAAAAGACTAGCTTCACTTGTCCATATGGTACTTATGCATTTCACAAGATGCCCTTCGGTTTATGCAATACACGAGCTACTTTTCAGAGATGCATGATGGCTATTTTTACTAATATGATAGAAGATATTGTGGAAGTATTCATGGATGACTTCTCTGTGTATGGTGCTACAACCGATGGTTGCTTATTCAATGTAGAAAGAGTTATATCCTCTTGTGTAGAGAAGACCCTGGTTCTTAACTGGGAAAAGTGTCATTTTATGGTACGAGAGGGCATTGTACTGGGACACAAAGTGTCTAAAGGAGGACTAGAAGTGGACCGTGCAAAGCATGAAGTGATTGAGAATTTGAAACCACCTACATCTATTTGAGAAGTTCGTAGTTTTTTGGGGTATACGAGGTTCTATCACTGTTTTATTAAGAATTTCTCTCAGATTACTCGCCCTCTATACATTCTACTTGAGAAGGATTGGGCACTTAAACTTGATGATGCACTATGGGTGTAGAGGACAGTTGTTGGGATCACTGCAAGTGTACAGGATCGCAATAGTAATATACTCGGTTAATATCAGATTATCGTCCTCTGAGAATAGTTTGTGATTAATATCTTAAATCTCAATCTAATTTTAATCTCAATTTTATTAAGGTTTAAAATCAAATTAAATACTAAAAACTTAATTTTAAAATCAAATTGAAAGCAAGTGAATATTAAATTAAAAAATATATGAATTAAAATTCTATGATAGTAAAATATCATGTGTTCATTTTTAATATTTATTTCAATTAATCTAAATTTTGTCCTATAGGTTACAACACAAATAATTAAAACTCTCTCCCAAGGCACCTTAATCCTATCAGTTAAATTGCCTAATACCTTCTTCTGAGGCATACATTCAATAAACTAATGCATTAAAAATATTAATCACATGCAACCTCCTACAGAATTAACAACCCCCCAGTCAATTAATTCAAATAGGTTCACATTCTGATGATCCAATTATTTAACCTCTCTCCCGAGTTAATTCAATAATCTGAAATTAATTTATAGGTGGCCAATCAATAAAAAACACTAAAAACATATAATATAAAACAACACCTTGAAATAATTAATTAAAATCAAAATCAAAATTCTTACAATCTAAATTACATCCTAGAAATAAAAATACTTAGCCAGATATATTTAAACAATCACAAATCAAATAATTAGATAAAGTAAAGATTATACTAAAATAGGCTTTGATCTTGTTCTTCAATTTTGCTTCTTCAATTTGGTCTCTTTTGTTCGCCTCTCTTTGTAGCCTTCAATAATTGCTTCAAAACTGGAATAATGAAGGAATTTGAATTGCCAAATAATAATCACATAACACTCTTTTTATAGGCACCAATTAGATTCCTCATTACACCATAATCCTAATTTCTACTTGTACTAAGTCTCTAAACTAACAAATTTCACATATTGATAGTCGTGCCCTTGATATTTCTTTGTTAATTACGATATTTCCACCCAAAATTCAATTCTTGTGCATCTTTGTTCTTGTCTTCTTCCCCTATTTGGTTTGTCCTTGATTTTCCTCTTATTTACAAAACATGCCATTATTTTGTGCGCATACAATTTTGGTTCTTATTTTTATTCCTATTGACCCATGGGTTTTTGCTCATCTTTACACCTCATCATTTTTTCTTGACCTCACAACTTCGCGCCCCTTTTTCAAATTCCAATTGACCCACCTGATTTCCAGCAATTAACAATTGTGCCATCTGTTATTCTTGAGCTTGGTTTTTGTTTTCCTTTGTATTTGTCAGGACCCCTTCCTTAGGGCAAAGGATGAACTGCCTGGCACAGTATCCCAACAAACCCGCCCACAAGCCAAGCTTGCCAAGACACTGTTAAGCCTAGCTATTCAGTACCACACCGCACACTATTAGAGTAATCATAGGGATGCAGAAGAAATTTAAACACATAAACACTAGTAAGATTTAAAATCTTATCAAAATAGGTCATCACAGTCATCACAAGCCTAAGTAGTAGCAGGAGTGCCTAAATCCATTATGTACAATGCTTTCCTCGCCCCTATACATCGTTCCAACCCTCAAAGCAAATAACGGCATGAAGAAACCTACCAAAATGAAAAAGAGGGTACAACTTTATACAATGACCACCCCCTTGCCCTTATCCATGGTAGAAGGACCTAAAAAGTTAAAGTAGTGAGCCTAATTGTCCGCAGCGGCTCAGTGAGTAATGTAGTCTAATTTATAACTTAAAACAAGAATTCCATGAAAACAATGCCATGAATGTATGAACAATAGCATTATGTGAGTGAATGCAGTAGTGAATACAATTTAAATCCATAATGCAGTCGTGCACCTTTATTTGAAAATAGTTAAATAGTGAAAACATTCGCCGAGGCTCTCACTAGCCTCCAAGGCGGCCAGAAATCCACTCGAGCGGGTTGCAGACAGTTAGGCATATTGTGACCACCCAAATCAGGACTTATTGTCATTGCCATCTTTCGTGGGTCCACAAAACCCCTCTCAAGGCACTCTGTGTTAGGTGGTCATTATCTAGGCCAAATGAGAGACTGGCACAACTCGCACCCCAAGTGCGACAGCTCCAGGTCCCGCATGCTCAACCAAATTTAGATCTAATACCCTAACCCCGTACAATTGGACCTCGATATTCGGTGCACTTTTTCATTTAAAACTCATTTAAAGGATGCAGATTTATCACAATATGTAACATCTTTTCATAATTGAACAGAATAATAAGCTTTAAGAAGTAAGTTAGAAAATACTACTCACCAGAATGTTTAGCTCCGGGCACTCCTCTCGCGACTAATTACGTCCTGCTAATACTTGGTCCTACGAAATTGATGTAACTTCTTAATATTAACATGGGACTTGGATCAACTCTAACTCTATGTCTTTTGTCAATCAATGGGTTGACCCTGTCAAGGGCGGTCTATCTATGCTAATTCAACCCACCTTAAGTCGCTAAGTCAACTTGGTCAACCTCGGTCAATCTTGGTCAACCTTAGTCGAACTTATTACTTGTTGACATAGCTGGTCAACAAATCCCAAATAGTCAATTCTAGTCAACATTGGGTTAAAATGGGTGAAAATTCTCAATTCCTAACACTTAGGCATATCTTTAGCTTATGGCCCTATCTACGCAACAATTTTTTCGATTTGTCTGCAGGAAAACTGTACATTGAATTTGTGCCAAATTTTTTAGATCTGTTCTAGACTCCTTAAATCTTCCCTAAAATTTTAGATCATGATTTTAGGACTTCATTTGATAGTGTTTTTAACTGAGGTATCAAGGTTTGTGTATTCTCAGATTTTATGTGATAGGTAGTGACTGTTTGAATAAATTGACCTACTTATCCATATGAGAATGCTCTGGAATTTGGTATACATATTCTAGACATATTTAGGAATCTCTCCACCAAAGTTCAGCTCAAAACATTGAGGTTTGGTCATTTAATTTATTCTCGGAATTTTCAGTCGAATTACAAGAATCTTTGGGTTCATATTTTCTATCATTCTTTCATGTGTTTATTTATTTCATCACACTTTTAATTTCAGGGTCATTTCTTATACATATCGCAAGCATATAGGTCATACTGCAATCCCTTATCAAGGGTCTTTTAAAACAGTAAGCATATAAGCCTAACATCATACCCAAACGTTTCATCAAGTACCTCACATGGATTCTAAAACTCAAAAAATTTTCTAAGTATCAAACATCTAGTTATCATAGCATTTTGGCATGCATATAAAACCACGAATATTAAGGCTTATGGTCAGAGATTTATACTTCTCTGCAACCTCTACTATGATGTTTAAGACATTTCTGGTTTCAGTCCAAACGAATGTCTTTAGGTGCTCCAAACATAGTCTTGAATCTGGTCCAAGGCATGATTTCTGTTGGCACTGTTGCAACAGTAAATCACACAGTCAGCGCCAGTGACTTATAAAATGTATTTAAAGCTCTAATATCTAGTTTCTACCACTTGGACATTGAAACACACATAGTAAGGGGTAAAATAAAGGGTTTTACCTCAAGGATGAACCTGGAACAGTTCAGGTGTGAGCTCCTTAAATTTGCTCCAACACAATTTTTGTCACACTGCTATAACAATTAATAGGTAACCAACTTTATCAGCTTGGAAAACATGTGTAAGGTTTCGTTTCTCATCATCTATCAATTGGAGGTTGAAGTACACATGGAAAAGAAGAAAATGAGTGGTCTTACCTCCAAAATGGACCTCGGATGGGTCTTGAACCATTGCTTAAAAATCGGATCAGTTCATGGTTTCAAATTTCTAGGCTTGAAACATGGTGAACAGCCCCTCTTCTGGGTTGTTTTTTGTTTTAGATGGTTGTGTATTTTGGCAAGGGGCATGGAAGCTCTTTGAGAATGTTATAAGAGCTTCAAAATGAGCTAAGTTTCAGCGAATTCGGTTGACAAACGAGGGAGATACAAACTCATGAACATGGGCTACAGCAACTAGAAAATCTGGGTTTCTGCTCAAAAGTTGTTTTTTGTTGCATGAAGGTTGTGCTTGCATGGCAAAATAGGATGACATGTGGCCCTCAAGTGTCTATGCGAGATGCCTAGTTGGCACCACCCATTGGCCACATCAGGAGGTTAAACTTGATGACAAAACCATGGGTTCAAATACCATGAACAGTCATAATTTCTTGCTAAAACTACCTAGAAAATTGCCCAAAATCGCTGAAATTCGTGAAAAATTTGGCACAAAACGACAAAAAGAAAGGGGGAAACAATTTACTAGGCACGTAGGCCGACCAGCCCAATCAAGCTGGCCCACGTACTAAGCCCGAGCGCTAGGCACCCGAGCCGTGCGGGTTGGGCGTTTGGCCCGTGAAGGGCCTGGGCCGGCAAAAGGCCCGACCTTGTAACACCCCAGCTCCCGAAACATACACAATCTCTACATTGATCTCATACTTAGAGATACATACACATACATTTCATTTTTGTCACATGACATCGTCGAGAACTGGAATATTACTTGTTTCACATATCAATCATAAATCTCCTGGTCAAAACCAAGTCACATCCCTCAAAATTATATGAGTAAATAAATGAATAACAAATAGGTTTATAACTAAAAAACACGGGATGTCATATTTGTTCAATTTAACCCTATAATAATCAAACTAACATCTGGCCTTATGGCCTTATTTTAAATAACAACTCAATAAATAAAACAAAGGGAGATTCACTGACTACTTGTCTAACTAAAGATAATAATAAACTTATGACTAAGACAACCTCATCAAGGAGGTCTACCACTAATTACACTCTACTTCGTCTCATCAACAGCAATGCTCAACTACTGGGTACCTAAAAAATAAGAAATGGGGTGAGCTCAAACGGCCCAGTGGATCATACACAATACATCTCAAGCATTATCAAAAT
The DNA here is from genome assembly GCA_030144865.1 of Tinospora cordifolia. Taxonomy (NCBI): domain Eukaryota; kingdom Viridiplantae; phylum Streptophyta; class Magnoliopsida; order Ranunculales; family Menispermaceae; genus Tinospora; species Tinospora cordifolia. Next base: position 4,054 of record JAJIYU010002021.1, on the reverse strand, counting down.
CAAAACACAGAATATGCAAACACTTATCAAACATTAGATGTTTCAAGCAATTCAATTGTTTTTCAGTTGACATTCAGACCGAAAGGACCATACTCGGTGTTTTCATCAAAACAATGAGCGCCCAGCGCTAATGACAAGGAGGGGTCGCGCCCATCATCCAATGCCCGAGAACTAGGGTCCAACCCAGGGTTCCATTTCAAATATAATATCAATTTCATAATTTGAGAACACCCACAGTGATCAATTGTGACTCACTGAGCTGGTATGTGGTTTAATTCTTGATTACAGTGATCTTAAAGTGTTTAACAAGATCAAGTTCTAGCATGCTCAATATCTTCTACTTTCCACACATAACCAAAATATTGTGAAAACATAAATTCAACATGTGCACAATTATAACACATGTTATCCAATATATAAGGCATATCACTCAACCTATCATTCATGCATGAAATCAGTCAATCACAATAATGACATAATCACATCCTAGCATGCTCCTAGGTACTCAATCAATTAAGTATACAATCATATTCCATATTTAAAGCTAAAATAATACAAAAGAGCATGGTAATCATTTCCACCTGTCAATATACTTCCTCAGCTCTTGCTCTTGTACACTGTCAACTCGAATGTCGTAACTTTTCAATCTAAAATATTTAAGGTAATTATTTTTAGTAATTGAACATCATATAATATTTTTAAACCATAAATTTACTAATTTCTTAACAAACATAACAAACAGTGCACCATTCACCTTTTAAGTACATTTAGTGCGCATTGTTCCCCATGTTCGGTAATTGGATTTAACTTATCCTTTTTTTTCCAATTATTAACATTCACTATCTAATTACTTTTAAAACCTTTTTTAAACCCTCTAAATTCATTAAATATTCAGTCATGACCAGCATGCGTCATGTGCATGAAATCATAGTCATTTTCATGATTTATACGCATATTCTCAAGATTGATGTATATTAAAGTCTTACACCCCTTTCTAGCCTCTTAAGCATGTTTAACTGTCAATTTCCGACAAGCTACCTTGCTGGTTTTTTATTCATATATGCATCACACAACACCCTATTAGTGATCATGATTAAACCATCTCTTAAACATTCATGCATCCTAATTATTTCATGCATACGGTTCTAATGGGTGTGCTATTTTATAACACTCCAATATTAACATTACATGTAACTTAGATCCCCATTTTTCAGCAACCTACTTGCTGGTTTTTTGACATCTAAATGTATGGAACTCTGACCAAATTTGCAATTACACTCAATTGTCACTTAAACATGCCAATACCCTAATTATATCATGCATACATATCTTGTTTGTATGCTTTATCATCATGCCTTAAAAATTAGAATTTTGTGCATCTATATTCATGATTTTCCAGCCACCCTACTCGCTGGTTTTTCATCAAATAACAACTTATTAATATCACTTTACCATATATATCATTAATCTCTACATGCATCATGCATAATTACTAGTTTCATGAACATATATGTATATTTGACCCCTTTTCCCATGTAGATTTTATTTCCTTCAACCTTTCATGTTTCCATAGACTTGTAACCCTCTAAATCATAAGATTCATTGCTGGAAATCAAAAAGTGACCATAAGAGAGTTCTTGGCTCTTCTTTGGGTTGATTTATGTTTCTGTTTTGATGATGGAATTAGGGAAATATTTTAGAAATTTCTAATGGAAATAATGATCTAATTAAGAGGATGAAAAGAAAGAGAAAACAAAAGAGAAGAAGGTGTAGTGATCATGGTGTAAATTGATACCTTATAGCATGGATTGTTGGTGATTCGATGCATGCAATCTCCACTTTTTTATAACCTTTCTCTATGGCTGAAGTTAGAGGATGACTAGAACAAAAGATGGAGAAAGAAATCAACATTTAAGGACTGGAAAAGAATAGAGAAAGAAAGAATAGAAGATATGGTGTGGCATATTACCTTGTAGAACCGATTTAAGATAATTCTTGGCCCAAAATCTCAAGTTTTTGTGATGTTCTTCTTGTGTTAACTAGAAAGGTTGACTAAGGTCAATAGAATAGAGAAGAATGTCAACTTTTAAGATGAGAAAAGATGGGAGACGCCACTTTTAGTGTTGGATAAGAGTTGGAATTGGTTTGAGAAGGATAAGAGGGAATTTGAGTGTATTTAGGACTCTTTTTATTGTAATCTCTACTAGAGTTTGATTTCTATCCAATTTCTCCTCTTTTAACTCATATGGGACGTCCAAGGGTTTCATTTCCATGTTCCAAGCTTACTTTCTTCTTATTCAACTTTTGGCCCACATACTTGCCCCATGTCAGTTTTTAGCGATACACTGTTTTAGGTCCACTAATTATACCTATGTTTCTCGTTTTGTCTATTAATTCTAAGTACTTATTTAATTCTTTCCCACTTTTTTTTGTTTAAATCACCTCTTATTTGTGATTGTTGGATTTACTTTATGTGCCAAATTTATATATTATATTAATAAATTTTTATTTTATGTATAATACACTCTATGTATACATATACTTGATTTTTTTTTAAATTTTATTTAATAAATTTTAATATTTTTTAATAAAATTTTTAGGTCTTCAAGTAATGTTCTATTTTGTATGAATTATTCACAAGTCACTTTTATTTGTTTATGTGTGTCTGTATTTAGGTGAAATGACAATTTACCCCTATGAGATATCCCTTAGCTCAAATTTCACCTCTTGGGCCTTACGACCTTGTCTTTGATTTTTCTTAGCCCTGAGAATTAAAATTTATACTTTTCAAGTATTTTATTTTATGTTTATTTACTTTAACTATTATTCAAAAAGTTTTATAAGTTTTTGGGATGTTACATGACCTTATCATTTTTTTTATGTCTTTTCCCCTTTGTATATACCACTATATATATCCAAATTTTCCTTTTTTAAAAAATTATTAAAAATCATTTATTCATCATTTTTCACTAAAAACTTCTAATTATACATTATTTTCAACATTTATACTATTATTTTTCTAATAATCGAATAATCCTCCGAAAATTTCATTTTTTTTCAAAAAATTTCATAAATTTCTCTAAAAATTTTATAATTATTCCAAAAATTTAATAATCAATCCTAAAAGTTATTTTTCTCAAGAAAACACATTGTTCTTATAGTTTCATGTATTTTCTCCTCAAAATTGTATTTTTTCCATTATTCTAATTTTCTTCAATAAATTATTTCAAAATTGAAAAAATTTGAGAAAATTTCATATATTTTCATTAAAATTCAAGAAAAAACGCAGAATATACATGTGTTAGATTCATCAATCAAATGTCTAAAATATGGGTCGTCACAGTTTGTCTGTATATCTACTTCCAATTATTCTAATCTACACACACAAATTAATAATCCTTTCTCGGGTATTAAATCACAAATATAAATAATAAAAACTATATTAAAATTCTCTAAATATATAAATAACATGCAATATGAATATAAATAATTGTATACCTAATTATAGTAATTATGTCCTATTTTCTATGTAAACTCATGCAAAACATATATAAAATATATATAATAATGTTAGTATGCATTGCAACTAACAATAAAATTTAAAACTCCTATTGGCATGTCCCCTTATGAGCTCATGTATGGAAAATCATGTCATCTACCATGTGAGCTGGAGCATCGTGCTTATTGGGCAGTCAAAAAGCTAAACTATGATGCTTAAGCGTGTGGTGAGAAGAGATTACTACAAATTATGGAACTATATGAATTAAGGCAAAAAGCTTTTGAGAATAACCTTATTTATAAAGAAAGAACTAAGAAGTAGCATAACAAGCTGATTGATTTTTAAAAAAATGTTACTAAAGAATAATTCTTGTTAACAATCAAAGATATTGTTAATTGAAAAATAATAATTATAATGATAATAATAATAATAATAACAATAATAATGATGATGATGATGATGATGATGATGATGATGATGATGATGATGATGATCAATCCCAATAAATGAGTAAATTAAAAAATAATCAAATCAAGCAAATCTCAGTCGTTGGCA
>JAJIYU010002020.1:0-32406 GCA_030144865.1 Tinospora cordifolia | reverse complement strand
AAATAAGATTGAATTAACTTGACCACAAAATTTTAAAAACAATAAAATTTCTTATTCTAGATATTCAATATCCTAATAGCCATTGCTTATTTGTACCGAAGAACTAGAAACAAGATGTTTAGTAACCCAGAGACCTTTTTTTTTCTAGTCGAATGTCTACTTAAAAAATGGTACCTAAGCTTGTTATCAATAGATTGTTACATTTAGCTATGAACTTGTAGTGCTTGAGCCTATATTGGTTTCTACTCAAGAAGGAAAAGATAGACAAATGAACATACCTATATCATAAAGTCTTTGTACAAAATGTTCCGAACACTGTGTAGAGCAAATGCAACAGCATATGCATACTTGATTGAACTTGAAAGTGAGTAATTTCTACTTGAAAAGTCTTACAAAGGAGAAAAAGAAAGAGACAAGGGAGGAAATTTCTTATGAAAATAGACAAATGCAATCAAAATAAGAACTAGGTTGCAAGAGAAAATAGGGGAAGACTAGCAGAGAGAAGAGCCCACATGCTCTGTTTATGTTATTTCTCTATTATTTTGTCAATACAAAATATGTTACAGAGACAGATAGTCATACTTATACACACCAAGATTGATTACAACCATTGGATCAACAACAATTTAAATTAATCTCAGCCATTGACATGTAACCATATGACAGTTTCCTAATTGATCAAATGTAACTTGCTTAAGTGCTAGTAAAAAAACATTGTCTAACTATAACTTGCTGAACTGCTACCGTTGCTACTGCTAACAGAACTACTTCTGCTAACATCTTCTTGATTTATATACCTAACTTGTATGTATGTTTGGTATATTTTTTTTACATTCCAAGTACTCATTTAAATATACTCTTGGCTACGAATGGGTGATTAATTGGGACCAACTAATGTCAAGTTATGCATAGTTATGCATAACTTTCTTTTAATGCCTACAATGCCATACTCTCCATTATGATGATTATCTTCATTTCCAGTACTATCTAAATGGTTATATGCTCCTGCAGATTCGCAAAGGAGTTTTAGTTAAGGCATCAATTTATTCCATTGCAAGAATGAAATAAAGCAACAGGGAGAACATGTTATACCATGCAATTTGGTTTAAAGATTTTGATCAGGTCACTCTTGTTATGCAGCCAAAATCCATGAATCATACAGATATTTATATCGACAAAATATGACAGGTAAGTAGAACATGAATGCTTAGAACATCAGCCAGTTATAAAACCAAATTCATACAAATCACAATCGAACACCAAACTGAAAGTAGCTTAGCTACTTAAAATCTCTCTTCTTTTGGTGAAAGCTATATCATAAAATCTCTCTTCTTTTGCACCAAATTGTGAAGCACATCATTTTAGAATGTTTGTTCCGGGCAAAAGCAACTCAATGTATGTTATATCATTATCCGGTGTAATTCATCCCAAATAATTTAACAAGTCAGTGGTGTATCCTGCTATCATTTTTATGCAAATATTCTCTTCATAGTTCCTACATTAATTGCTAAAAAACATAACAATTTTAGGAACTCTCTTCATAGTTCCTACATAGTTAAATGCAAATAAGAAGATTAAAAAACAGCAATCAAACTAAGTACCTGATAAGAATTATATTCAAAGATAATCAGTCAAAAGAAATTCTCAAGCAATTTGTGCTCTAGATTTGCTCATAAGAATCTAAACTCACCCTAGATAGATCTGACAGAGACATCAAAGGAAAGTCATTCAAATCTTCTGAACTGTACTTATGTCCCTTCTCTTCTTCTTCTTCTTCTTCTTCTTCTTCTTCTTCTTCTTTTTCTTCTTCTTCTTCTTCTTCTTCTTCTTCTTCTCCCCATAAATATGGAACATTTTCTTCAGTTTTTACAACATTCTGATCAATTTCAAAAACAAATTCTGATATGCTCTCATGATTCTAAGATGGAAAAACTGCATTTTCCACAGAAATACCGTTCATCAGAAAACTACCCTAAAGAAGGATGGTAAGAGATAACTTAATACTGCTCGTGCAATAAGGACAAGGAAAAGGTGAAAATAAAAAGCAGTAGATAGCTCCTACATGTAGTAACAAGCATAAATTAAAATTGGAGTTTGTGCACTTTTTGACCTTCGAATACATAGGAATACAAATTAGAATGTCATAGCAAGAGAATCTAAAATAAGATTTATATGATATGCAAGAACTTAACAGTCATGTGGTGGACCTGCTTGCTTTTCTTTCTGGAGAAAAGCTCCCTTGCTCAGCACACAGGCAAATAAATAGTGAGCCAAAAAAATCAGAAGCAAACTCAGAGCCAAAGTGCTAATAAATGAAAATAATATAACTTCCCAATTAGTTCTAGAGAAATGAGAACAAGAAAACACTATAATTACCATGATTTAAGGAAAGAACATTATAAATGACACAGTGAGTGTAACATTATACAATAACTTCCCTAGTTTGTTCTGGAAACCCAAGAATGAGCAAATACTGTCACCATTATGAGTTGGGTGGAAGATCACTGTAATGACACAATGCCAAATAACACAAGTCATGAAAAGGCATATTCAAGTATTTATTCATGGTAAAATGCTTAGCCCAGAACTGCCAATACCTCAGACAAACTACCACAAATCTACACAATAAGCCTTTAAAGAGAACACTTGATCAAACATGCTAATGTTTCGCAGCCTGCATCCAAAATAAGTCCAGTAACAAGAGAAAGAGCATGCATATAGACATTAGAAAATACATTTCATGGTATTTATGCAGCATCCAAAGAAGACTTTAGTGAGTTCATATATTTAAGTGAAGACATTAGAAAAAGCTTAATAGTCTTTACCTTTGCTCCACAAGAGGAATTGTCACTGACGCAGCCATGGCTTCTTTTGAGTGTGGAGGTTCTTTGCAAGGGAGCAATGAATCCCATTATCATTAATTGTAGTATAACCAATAAGAGTTAGTAATATAATAAGAGTGAGATTTCCATAAAATGAAATAAACTTATTGCTGTCTAACTATTTTATATAAATGACCACTTACAATTACTCCATCTGTTTGTATTCAACCACTGAATCATAAGTTTTTATGTCAAACATACCTTAAATAAAGTAGGAATCCAAAACATTAAATTTTTTATCTTGGGATGAAGTATATATGCAAAATGCAATGACATGTATATTGTTTTTTGTCTTAATTTCTTAGTCCAAGACATGAAAAAAAAATCAATGACAATTTCAGCAAAAAAAAAATGATCCATTTCCATGCATATTCTAAAATGTTGACTCTGGTGGTTGCATTTTTTATGAGCTGCATCTGAATGCGTGGGCCATAAATTGTGCCATTATCTTATGAAATTTCATCTGTTGAGCCTGAATCTCTTTGTTTTCTTCTTGTAATGTTGTAATGAGGTTGCGTGCCTCTTTGAGTTGATCTTGTTGCTTCTGTAGCTCTTGCTGCATACTTGCCCAATTTCATTATTTTGACCACATCTACTTCGTGATGATGGAGGACGTGGCCCATATCCAAGACCTCTATAATATCCAGGTCTTATGCCTAAGACCTAAAACATTGAAAACATTAGCCTTTTTTTTTTATATAATTACACGTAACATTTTAAACTATTCTTACCTTATTTGCTATTTCATCAGCTGTCATAAGTGGTCCTTCGCCTTCTTCAACCATTGCTTGGAGTTTTCGCATCTGATTCTAAAGAAGTCAAAATAGTTCAAATTATATAAGTAGAGATAGTCTACACAAATAAAATTTAAAGAAAAAAATAATAATATATTCTTACATAATTGGCCTCAACTTGCTCATTAATCCATCCTTTTCCGGGCCTAAATCGTGTGGTAAAAAATAGTTCAATTCTTGACTGCTCGTGCCCTGTCTCTGGATCTCTCTGCGTACAAAAGTTTAAGATATACCCCATTATACAAATAAAAATGTTGAGAATTCCACAAAAATGAAATAAACAAACTAAGAAGTAAAACCTGACTTCTTAGTTTCTCTATGACTAAGGATGGATTTCGTGCCACAAAAATGATTGTATTTCTAGCACTTGCGATTTTTTTAGTTTACTTGTGATCAATGCTGCATGTAATTACCAACAAACAATAACGAAATCTTTAACTATTATGTAATAATATATATGAAGTAAGCAAACAACTAAATCCTTGAAGATTTTAACTTGATTACCTTATATTCATCACTATTAAAGTAAGCACATAACCATCTCCAATCATTAGATTTATGTAGAAGTTCAATAGGAGGGTGTTCTTCGGCTTCTTTAATAGATGAGAATTTTTTAAAATATTTATGACATCTAGCCCGAAAACTCCTAAACGTAGATGTTATCATATCATTGCAACACTTGCGAACATGCGGCAATGATATATCAATATCGAAAGATTCCTAATAAAATTTATAGAACTTATCAATGCATAATTAATATGAAACTTTTGGAAAGTAACAAAAGAAACTAATTTTATGTCTTACCAAAAGTCGATGACATAATGACTCTTTATCTTCGTCTGAGATGTCATGCCAATTTTTTATTTGTTGGGGTGCGAAATTTCGAACAATAATCCCATACTCATTGGAAAATTTAGTTGAAAAACCACATGTGGCTTTCCAACTTCGGTCATATGTTCAACTTAAAATTTCCAAAAGCCTTTACTAGTTTCATCAGTGCATGACCTCTTGTGTTGCGTCTTACTTTTATTTTTGGTCCTACACAAGCAAAATAAAAAAGAAAATCAATTGTTAATTACATTTTGAAGCAAAGAAACAACACTCTTTTTAGCAATAAAAATGTACAATAACATAAATACATACCTAGTGCAGCATCAGTAGCAAGTGAGCCATTAGCAACAGGCAAGACATCTGCAATAGGACGTGGTCGTCTACCAGGAGGCATACTAGCAAATTCATCCAAAATAAAGATTGAAATAAAATCCTAATGATATCTTATATGTTTATGAGAAACACAAAATATAAAAGAAAGTAAAAAAAATGCAAGCTAACAAAATAAGAAATCAATTTTTTCTAGTCAATTCAACATTTACATCTTATCTTACTTAAGTATCACTATCACTATTAAAACCTCCTAATACTTCTTCATTATCTTCACTACAATATTCCATGAGTGTATCATCATCCGTGTTAGTGTGATCTTCTATAAGATATTTATGGTCGCTCCTACGATCAACACCAAAGTTACCCTCCAAAATTACCAGTTCCATGCCTTCTTTTTGTAGGATTGCTTCATCAATGTCTTCAACATCAACATTAAAAGTCACTTCATTCGATTCTAAAGGTTGAAGCACACACTCATTAACTTCAACTTCATTGTCATCTTCTTGTTGCATGTCATTATAAATGTTTATTGGCACATCCCAAATATTCATTGTACTCACCTTTTGAAACACAACCCAATTGTTGCCAAACTTGGTATCACTTAGGTAAAACACTTGACATGCTTGAGATGCAAATATGTAAGGATCATCATGATACCATGTACGAGATGTGTTAATACATTTAAAACCATGATCAATTCTTGAGTATGGCTTCTTAGAGTCAGTGTTATACCATTGGCATTTGAAAAGAAACACACTATACCCTAAGATATACTTCAATTCGAACACTTCTTGTAAGATGCCATAAAACTTGTGCACTTTGTTATTATCTTCCCCTTTAACCATGACTCCACTGTTTTGGCATTTTCGACTGACTTCATGATCTTTGGCGTAGAACTTCACACGATTACACACACATGCATCATACCTTCCAACTCAAAAATCCGGTCACATGCCCATGCATATAATGAGTCTGACACTGCTTGTATGGTACTAGATCGCATTGATTTAACCTGGTTCAATAGCATGAAACATATGATTAAACATAATATGTACATGCATATACAAACATATGATAGCATTGAGTTTATTGAAGTCGTACTCGATTCTCAAACCAAGATGAAAAATACATTTGTTGCTTTTGAGAAATATTCAGTTGACTTTCCTCTTTTAGGATTTGAAGATGCTCACTGGTATTTTCAAGGATTTATAAGTTGAAAGTAGCATTATGAAGAAAAAATAATATAAAGAAAGAATAATAATTTAAAATAGTTTAAAGATTATAAAGTAACTTACTCGAGATAATGGTGTATTTCCTCAGAGTTATGCAATACAAACCAATGAGCTTGAGTATGGTCATGCATTGTTAAGTCAGTATACTTAATATAAGTGAATGTTCGTATCCTTTGTGAGAAGGCCTTTATAGAAAAATCCCCATGTGGTGGCATGCAATCATGATTTTGCTCTTGACGGTTAAATTTAGTCTCAATTCCACGAAGATACATGGAGCAAAATGTTAGACATTCTTTTGCAATATATGACTCAGCAATTGATCATTTTGGCCTAGCCTTGTTCTTAACGTAACCTTTGAGTGTTCGTAAAAACCTCTCTATTGGATACATCCATCTATAAGAAACAAGGCCTGCTATTCGTGCTTCATGAGGTAAATGAATAGTTAAGCGTACCATGACATCAAAAAAGGCTGGAGGAAATATTCTTTCCATCTTGCATAATAATACCTTAATATTTTCTTGCATGGCATCTAAGTCCTTCAAGTAGAGAGTCCAGACACATAATACACAGAAAAAATTTGATAACTCAACTAATATATTGCAAATGTCCCGTCTCATAAAGCCTCTAATACCGATAGGTAGCAATCTTTGTAACATGACATGACAATCATGGCTCTTCAAACCATAAAGTTTACCATCATTTACGTTGACACATCTTGCAATGTCAGATGCATACCCATCAGGAAACTTTATAGATCTCAAAAAAACACAAAAGTGTTGCCTTTCTTTGCGGTCAAGAGTGTAACATGCATGTGGCTTAATGAAGCAACCATTATCGTACCTTATATGTAATTCACCCTTATATTCAAATCAACCAAATCTAATCGAGCCTTATCAGTGTCCTTCGTCTTTCCTTCTATATTTAGCAAGGTACCCAAAAAATCGTCACAAGTATTTTTCTCTATATGCATAACATCGAGATTATGGCAAAGAAGTAAAGTACGCCAATATGGAAGCTCAAAGAAAATGCTTTTATGTGTCTAATCCAACATGTCACTTGTTCTTTTCTTCTTTCTATGATTTGGATGCTTTCCATGTCTTAGATCTTTTAATCCATTAATTTGTTGAAGAATGTCATTACCTGATTACTCTATTGGTGCTGATCACCTCTCAACTTTGCCATCGAATGTCGTACTTTTTCGCCATGAATGGTTAGCAGGTAGTTACCGTCGATGTCCTGTATAACAAATCTTATTTCTCAAGCGTTGAGATGAAGTGTTTTCCTTACATATAGGACATGCCATATATCCTTTTGTACTCCACCCACAAAGGTTAGCATATGCAGGAAGGTCATTTATAGTACATAGTATCGATGCATGCATGTTAAAAAATTCTCTTTTGTTAGCATCATAAGTATGTGCGCCATGCTTCCATAAGTCTTTCAATTCTTCTATCAAAGGTTGTAAATACACATCAATATCTTTTTCAGGAGCTCGTGGACCTGAAATCAATAGTGACATAATTAAAAATGATTCCTTCATACATTTCCATGGGGGTAGATTATATGGGATAAGAATGACAGGCCACATGCTATAAGAGTTACTCATAGAACCAAATGGATTAAAGCCATCGGTGGCAAGTCCCAACCTCACATTACGAGGGTCACTTGCAAACCCTTGATGTAATGTATCAAACTCTTGCCATATTCTAGAATTTGCAGGATGTCTCATCACTCCTTCAGTGTAAACACGCTTTTTTTGTGCCATATCATATCTTCAGCCATGTGCCTAGAAATATATAGGCGTTGCAACCTAGGAGTCAACAGAAAGTAGTGAAGAACCTTATGAGGAATTTTTTTTACCATTTACATTCCATTCTTTCCATCTACTTTCACCACATTCTGGACAAGTCTTTGCACTTTCATAATGTTTCCAAAACAAAATGCAATCATGCTTGCATGCATGTATGGACTTGTACCCTAAACCCAATCCGTGCAATATCTATTTAGCTTCATAGTATGAAGAAGGAATGTTAGCACCATTAGGTAACACCTTAGCTAATAATTGAAGGAGCATGGTAAATGACCTATTTGTCCAATGATTTTTCACCTTCAAGTGTAATAGTTTTACAATGAAAGATAAAGTAGAAAACTTTTTACAACCAGGGTACAACTCACGTTGTGCCTCTTTGAACAATTCATAAAAGTCGGATCCATTATCATCTAAATGATCTTCCTCATGACTATCACACTCCACATGTTCAGCATTCACATTTGTGGTGGTAAATACCCCACCGTGCACATCTTCCAACATGTCAAATATATCAACGTCTTCATCATCATCACCTGTATCTGTACTATTATGTAATTCATCTTCAACTGTATTATAACTGTGCTCACCTCTAACAGACTCACCATGATTTATCCAACATGTGTACGACTGTGATATTCCATACATGAACAAGTAAGTCTCGACTTCTTCGATCTGTTTAATTTGGGTATTCAAGCAATCATGACAAGGACAACGAATCATGTTTTCACAAGCATTAGATTGTGCAAACTTTAAGAATGACTTGACACCATCAGAGTACTTCTTGCTAAGCCTATTTGTTTCAAGCATCCAACTCTTATCCATTATTAAACAATACCTACATTTCAAATAAAAAACTCATGATATAAATATACAAAACAATTCAAATTTCCAAAAAAAAAAACACACAAAATCTATTCCATTTTGCACGGTGTTAGTGTTAATTACATTGAAAGGAAACCACCCCGACAGATGAATTAGCATTTTTTTTTCCATTTTGCACAGTGTTAGTGTTAATTACATTGAAAGGAAACCACCAAGACAGATGAATTAGCATTTGTTTTTCCATTTTGCACGGTGTTAGTGTTAATTACATTGAAAGGAAACCACCAAGACAGATGAATTAGCATTTTTTTTTCCATTTTGCACTCACTAGAGGTACAAATTAATACAATTCTTGACAACTACACAACCAATGGATGGATTTGGATTACAAATCCAAATCCAATGGCTTGAAGACAAGAGTACTAGTCTTACATAGTACACATTATACACTTATCAATTCTATGTTTTTAGTTCATTTAATTTTTAGATTAGGTGTATATATAATACTTCTTTTTAAGAATGTTGTTTGTCAAATACATAGTAGAAAGAGATTCAAATTTGAAATATTCAAAGAAAGTGTGCTTGACAAAATTATTCACTCACATTAAGAGTTAAACAATAGCTAACTTTGTTGAGGATTAACTAAGAAGTAAACAATTTATAAAAGCAACTTAGAAGAGAAACAGGTAAAAGCGGAAACCTCAATAATAATAATAATAATAATAATAATAATAATAATAATAATAATAATAAGAGTAATGTTATATCAACCTTATTTTTTTAGCACAAAGATAGGATGCAATTCACACTTTCACACGCATCCCCAAAATATTTAAATCATATTAATTCAATATATACCTATTTTTATACTAGTTAATATTAATCTCTTTTAAATGGGCTAGAGATGAGAAATGCAATAAAATATTTAAGGAAGATTAATTCTAATGCCATAAAAACATGGAAAAACAGCTGTAAAAAAATTAATAGTAATAACGATACAATGAAATTATAAAACTAGTTAAATATTGTCCATACTTTATATATATATGTATGAAAAATGAAAATATCAAAAATGTATAAAAATAAGAGAATAATAAATATCCAAAAGAAGAAGAAGAAGAAGAAGAAGAAGAAGAAGAAGAAAAAGAAGAAGAAGAACCCAGAACTGTTAAAGTAATATTCCTTTACTATGATTTCAAGACCATCCATCAACCTTGCAGGCCAAAAGCTAGGCCATAAAAGTGCTGCAAACAAACAAGTTAACAGTAACACATTCATTCAATTTAAAAAAATGATTAAAATCAAGTATATATGCACATATATATACATGTATAAAAGTATATACAAAGAAATTATTAAAGGAAAAAAAGGAGAAAAAATGGTTTTCTTGGACTGCACGAGCTGTTATGGCCCGTGTGGGTCGGGCTTGTAACGTGGGCCTAGGCCTGCGCCAATTGGCGCGTGGGCTGGCCTTGCCTGCCTGGGTGGCCCACGTGCCCGTTTTCTTTTTTTTTTTCCCCTCTTTTTCCAAAATGATTTTTGGGTGATTTTCTAGCAAAAACCAGTAGAAAAACCAGCAAACTCATGGTTTTTAAGCCATGGTTTTGCCATCTCTTCACACCTCTTGAGTTGGCCAATGTGATGTGCCAACTTGTCATCTTGCATGGAAGCACATGGGCCATGTGGCACCTTTATTTTCCATGCAAACCACTCCATACATGCAACAAAAACCCCCTTTGAGCAAGAAATTTTGGTTTCCAGTTGCTGTAACCTATATTCCAGAGCTCATATCTCCTTCATTCCAAGTTCGTTTTCTCTGATTTGGCTCATTTCGAAGCTCTTACAACCCTGTCAAAGAACCCTTAAGCCCTTTGTCAAGACATACAACCACCAGAGAGGAAAACAAACACGAAAGGTGTTGTTCACCATGTTTCAAACCCAAAAACTGAAATCATGAGTTGATTTGATTTTCAAGTAGCTGGTTCATGACCTATCTAGGGGTCCATTTTGGAGGTAAGACCATTTGTTTTCTTCCTTTTCATGTATAATTCAACTCCAACTGATAGAAATTGAAAAATAAAACCTTAAACATATTTTTCAAGCTGTTAAAGTTGCCCATCTATTAACTGTTACAACAGTTTTTGTAGAAAAGTTGTGTTGGAGGGCAATTTTGAGCCCTCATTTGAAGTAGTTAGAAATGTGGGATTAGGCCGAGATCGAACCATAAGCCTCTATGAATATGGTTTGCTATGCTTACAAATATACCTTGTTGGTTAGAGTTCTAAGACCTAGAACAATTTTTTGAGTTTTTACAATACATGTTAGGAGTTGATGAAATGTTGAGCATGATTTTAGTGTTACATGCTTACTGATTTTAAAAGTTCTTGATGAAGAAATGTTATATGATCTATATACTTGTAATAGATATAGGAAATGGCCCTTAGATTAGTGGTTTAATGGGGGGAATGAACACTTGAAAGATGATGGAAACCATGAACCCAGGAAATTCATGTGACTAGACTAAGAATGTAAGAGACAATTGACTGACCAAAAATGGGTAGTTTAAGCTGAAATTTGGTGGAATGGTCACTGGATATGTCAAGAATGTATATGCTAAATTTCGTCCCAATGTGATTTGAGTAAAGGGGTCAATTGATGTATCAAATGGACTGCCTACACATGCAGTTTGGTAAACCAAAATTCCTGATATCACTATTAGAAAACATACCAAACGAGGTCCAAAAATCATGAAATAAAATTGTGGCAACTCATTAGGCAGGTAGACCAAATCTGGAAACTTTTGCATAAATCCAACTATTGGATTGATCACAGGAAATTTGAAAACCTTACCGAGTAGATAGAAAAAAAATCCATATTTGAAAGTTTCTTTTAATTCAGTTAGAAAACCTATTAAAAGAAGTCCAAAAATCATGAAATAAAATTTTTGTAACTCATTAGGTAGTGTAGATTAAATCTAGCAAATTTTGCATGAATCAAACAGTTGGATTGATCACAGGAAATTCGAAAACCTTACTGCGCACATAGAAAGAAAAATCCAGAATTGAAAGTTCCTGTTAATTCAGTTGGAAAACCTATTAAAAGAACTCTAAAAATCAAAATATAAAATTCTGATAGATATTTGAAGGGTCCAAATCAAATCTAGAAAACTTCACACAATTCCAACATATGGATTGTTTAACAAAAAATTGACAAATTTGTTGCGCAAATTGAACAAAGGACTTGAAATTGGCAAAGTGTTGAAATTTGGGGATTTTGACCCAATTGACTCAATTTTGACCAATCTTGATCCAATTTGACCCAATTGACCTAAGTTAACCAAAATTGACCTAAATTGGTCATGTTGACCAAGTTAGACCAAGTTGACCAAGTTAGACCAATTGACTGAATTCGACTAAATCGAGTTCGGGTTGACTAAGACTAATTTGGGTTAGAAAAACAATAGTTAAGCCACAATTGTCGAAGAACTGAAGTTTAGTTTAAATTACGTAGATCCGAGTGTATACCGTAAGGTGTGGTGATCACCTAGTCCTTGGTGGCTTCCTTCTTTTTGGTTTTTTGTTTAGAGGTTGGACACTATTATATGTATAAAGGTCAAACTGTGTATTTTGAACAAGACATACATGTAATATGATGTTTACTCTTCATATGTTGTTTACTTTCACCTTGAATCTTTGATTTATTCTGATATCGTTTGTTTATGACATTGGAAAAAGGTCTTAACAGTGGTTGGACGAACTTGACATGGTGAATGAGTTCATCGGGCCACTACGCTGGTCGGGCTGCCCTTTGGCTTGGGGAAGGGGTCCTGACACTTATTGACATTGTCTTTATTCTAAACATGAATTTCAACATCATAGGTCCATCTAACTCACCATCTTTCATTTCGTCTTTTGAAAACAAAGATGAGATGCCAATGATGGATAAATATGAGTTTATTAGTCCAGAAGACGCAATATATAAAATGATTGCAAATAATAACAAGATCTGTGGGCAGCTCCTTGAGCAATTTACAACTATGTTAGACACGATGGCCCTATTCCAGGTCATATAGTCATCAATTGTGACCGTAAAACTATCGATCATAATCTTTTCAATAACTACTTTGTTGAGAACCCACGCAATAATAATATAATGTTTCACCGAATATTTTGAATGCCTTAATCATTTATATTGTTAATGTGACGACCCATGTTTTGATATACAAAAATATTTGGGTTCGACGTATGTATTTTCTAGAATTTTTAATGGAAATACAAGGATTTACCTCAATTTTTCTTAATTTTATATTATTTATTGAAGAAAAATGAGAATAATGGGAAAAAATACAAATTTGAGGAGAAAATATGTGGAATTATAGGGAAAACGCGATTTCTTGAGAGAAATAATTTTTGGAATTAATTATTGAATTTTTAGAATAATTATGAAAATTTTAAAGTAATTAATGCAAATTTTGGGAGAAAACTGTGATTTTTGGAGGATTATTCAATTTTTGAGAAAATAATTTTATAAGTAATAGAAAATGATGTATGATGGAAGATTTTGATGAGAAAATGATGGTTTGATCATTTTAGAGAAAAAAATGTCAAATATATATATGTATAAGGAAGAAAATAAAAAAAAATAAAAAATAAAAAATAACAGATCTGGGCAGGCCGCATAGGCACGGGCAGAATGGCCAGTGCGGGCCAGGCCTAGTGCATGGGCCACTTGGCCCGTGTGAGCCGGGCTGGCGTTGGGCCAGCCCACGCACCAGCCGGCCCAACGCCCCTCCTTCCTTTTCTTCCCTCTCCTTTTCTTCCTCTTATTATTCTTTTTCTAGCGAGAAACTAGCAACTGGAATTGTTTTTTGGCCCTCGGATTTTTGCACTTCGGCAGTTCCGCCTAGCAGAGCTCAAGCAGGGAATGCTTGTGCACCTTGCAGTCAACTCAATGAACCACGTGGTGAAGTATTGCCATGCAAGAAGACCCCCCAAATCATGCAGCAAAACCACCATTTTTGCTGTTATTTGCATGTTTGAGGAACCAACTTCAACTACTTCATTCTCCCTCGTCCCTAAGCCAAACTGAGCAAGTGACCACTCGTTGGAAAGCCCTCACACTCTTCTTCAAGTCCCTACCAGCCTCAGCCACTATTGCACGGCCAGTAGAGACAAAACCAGCCGAGAAAACGGGATGTTCAACATTTGGAAACCCAAAAAATTGAAACTATGTGTTGATCTGAACTTCATGGAGTCAGTTCATCACCCATCCGAGGTCCATTTTGGATGTATGATGGCTTGTTGTAAGCTTTGAAGCATCTTTAACTTTTATTTTGTACAAAATAGCAAATAAACTATGGAAGTGTGTCAAAAATAGGGCCAAAGTGGAATGCTCGCCAATTGTGATAGCAGTTTTATAGAAAAGTAATGTTGGAGGAAATTTTGGACCACCAATTGAAGTGGATAGGAGCATCGGATCAGGCCAAATTTTGGAGTGATTAAAGCTCACATTGGGGACTACAGGAAGGTATAAAGTTCGAACCACAACCCTTTGTGAATATGATTTATCATGCTTGCCAATGTGCCTTGTCAGTTAGGACTATGGGACTTAGAATATTTTCTGAAAAATCCCTTAGGTTTGCTATGATGGAATTTAAAATTGAGGGTGATTAGGGTTATACTTACTTACTATTTTAGATGATACTTAATAGACTAGTGTTCAGGGATCTGAAACCTTTTAAAATTAGTAAAATAGGCCCTCGGATCAGTGCTGTAGAGAGGGGATATTAGGCACTTAAAAAGCTTAGAAAACTGGGAAATTGAAAAAAAAACTATTTCAGAACTGAAATGTGAAGAACCAATTAAGCGACCAAAATGATTATTTTGGGTTGAAATTTGGTGAAAAGGTCATGGGATATGCCTAGAATATACATGCCAAATTTCAGAACATTCTGAGTTTGGAAGGTAGGTCAATTAGAGCACTTAGTGACTGCCTATCACATGCAGTCCGAGGAAACCAAATGCCTGATATCACTATTGAAAAGCATAACAAACAAGGTCTGAAAATTGTGAAATAAAATTTTGGTAACTCTTTGGGAAGAATAGATCAAATCTGAAAATTTTTACATAAATCCAACAATTGAATTGATCACAGGAAGTTTGGAACATTTACTGCTAGGAAGTGTGAACCCAGAAGTTCCTCTGATTTAACTGAAAATTCTGAGATTAAATTAAATGGCCAAATCGTAGTGGATTGAGTTGAAATTTGGTGAAAAGATTCCAAAGTATTTTTTGACTATGCCTACCAAATTTTAGAGCATTCAAATATGGATAAGTGGGTCAAATTAGGCAAATAGTCACTGCCTGTCACATAGAATCCGAGAACACATAGTTCCTAATATCTCAGTCAAAAACACTACCAAATGAAGTCCTAAATTCATGATTTAAAATTATGAGAAAGATTTGAGGAGTCTAGAACAAATCTAAAAATTTGGCGCAAATCCGATGTACGGATTGTCCGCAGAAAAATCAGAACAATTGTTGCACATTTAAGGCCACAAGCTAAAGATGTGCCTAAGTGATGGGAATTGGGGGTTTTGACCCTTTTGACCCAATCTTGACCTGAATGGCCTATGTTGACCCAATTTGGGCACTAATTGACCAAAAGTAACTAGGATGGCCACATTGACTAGGTTTGATCGATTAACCGAAACGGCTCAGGTCGATCGAAATTGAGTAAGGACAGTGAGATTTGAGACTAGGCTACTGTATGAATACAACTAAGATTGAGTTTAACTGATGCAGATTCTAGAGAGTACTATAGGACTGGGCCGGTTGCCAACGGGACATCAGTATGCAGGACCAAAAGTGAGTAGTTTGACTCAGGTGTTTTCTGTGACTTTTATTCCTTGCATAAAACTTGTATGAAATGACATGGTTTAAATGGTTTCACAAGTCTTAGATACATCTGATTGGTTTTGAGATTGGTCGACGTACACTGGTAGTGATACCATAGGCTCAAAGGCCGAGCATCGAGGTCTGGGTACTTGATGTGATTGTGATAGACTTAAAGTTCGAGCACCAGGGGTTAAGGCATATGATCAGTGTGCCTAGCTCACGAACCCGCTCGACTCATGGCACTCGAGGACCGAGCGAGGGGTTAGGGTATTCGTGGAGTATGCTTAGCTCACGACCCGCTCGAGTGGCCAGTATGCCTGACTCAGGAACCGCTCGAGCAATGACCATAGGTTGGGTTTGTTGAGTTAACCTAGCTTGGATATGTTTTTCTTATTGACATGGATTTGAGATTTTTTTTGAAACTGATGCACTATTTATAACTGTTTTCACATTATGCCATGCTTTTGAATGTCATATTATTTTTACTGCTTATGCATACATGCATCATTTTGGAGTATTGGTTATAGTTGACATGCTGATCTTTCTACTCACTGAGCCACGTTGATTTTGGGCTCACTACTCTACCATCATTTCAGGTTCTATAGCGGCTGACAAAGGGAAAGGCGTAGTGATCATCTGATTCCCTCACGATTTTGTTCCTGTTCTTTTGATCTTTTGATTAGAGGTTGGTCATTCTATACATATGTAAGGGGTCATTATGTATTTTGGACAAGACAAATGTTTAATGAAATGCTTCTGCTTTGGATGTTGCTTACTTTTGCTTTTAAGTATCCCAATTATTCTGATATTGTCTGTTGTATGAGTTTTGGAAAAGGGCTTAATAGTGGTCGGGGCAAACTTGACTTGGTGAGAGGGTTCGTCAGGCCATTATGCCGGTTAGGCCGCCCTTGGCTTAGAGAAGGGGGTCCTGACAGTTAATGTGATTAAAGGTCATGACAACTACTTCTAATAGTGAACTGATGCACTCGAAAGGCTTGGTTCATCGCTTTTACAAAAAATGACTACAATATTTTGTATTTTACCTAATGGTTTTCCAACAGATGCCACCAATGAATACATCAAAATAGCTAAGTCTTCTACTATTGAAAGCATGAAGAGATTCTGTAGTGCCATGATGGAGATGCTTTCAGTGTAACAACCCATAATTTTTATGATACATAAATTAATTTAAATAAAGGTAAATGTGTATAAATACATGTATTTGTACAGACTACTCGTGTACATGCATGTTAATTACATACAGGTATAAATAGTACAAGTTATGTGGATAAATTAGTTAAATTAAATCATTTATAAAATATAATTTATAAAGAGGATTAAAAAATACAAAATAAAAGTGATTTGCTATACGTGGTTGGGGAAGAAAAAAACTAAAACAAGGAAAAAGACAAAAGAAAAAAAGAAAATCAAGAGGAAGGAATGAAGCTCTTGAAGTTGATTGGCTATTGGATATAATGGTATAGGGCGGTGGGAACATTTCCTTCAATTTAGTCAGCTTTCTTTTGTTTTCCAATTCCAAAATGCCCATTTCAAATTGCAAGACGAGAACTGAAAGAAAACAAAAAGGGAAAAGCTGATTTTTTGCCAAATTCGACGCATAAGTAAGTGATTTTCTCTTATTTTAGTTGCTAAAATGCTAATTAAGCCTTGTACTATAATCCTATGCGTATAATTTTTACTGTGGATAGTGTTTTATACCTGTACCAAAAAATTAAGTATTTTTTCACAGTGAGTAAAACTTAGTAAAAGTTATACCAAAATACTCTTGTTGATAAGTAGATCCCAAATATGTAGTTAGTTTTCATTTGTTTATCCTGTATATTTCAAAATAAATACCCAAAGTTTTATAACCTTTGGATAGGCTTTTGATTGTGTTAGACCCCAATAAAACCTTGATTGAAACCCATAAGAATGTAGAAAATGAAAATACATACCCATCGACGCCAAATTCATGAATTTTGGTGAGCGATTGATCAATAGAGTTATTTACTGAAAATTAAAAATTTAGTAAAAATATAATTAAAAAAGCTTATTTTTGATATTTTCTGCTAAAACATATTATATGAGCAAAAACATAATCTTAAAGATTATTAAGCATATCCAAGTTATTGTGCACGAATACATGAGAGCAAATGTGTATATTGGGTCAAATATGAGTTGTAAATACGTGAAAAATGATTTATAAAATAAATTCAAATGAGTTAAATTTGATTTGATGCATATAAAATGATTTGTGATGATAGGATTTGATTGGTGCTGTGGAGATGGATTGTTATTAGATATTAGGAACTGGTTGGACAATAATTTTATGAGTAATATTTATTTGTTGTATTATATTTGACATTGGTATTAAATTAAAACTGTCAATTTTAATTAAATAGAATGATATATATCGCATTTCATACTTATTTCAATTCCATGAAATGATTTTGATGCATTGTAGCATCTCAATTACATCCCTAAGTAGGTTATTGACATGACAACATTTCTATTGGTCATAATCTCTGGGAATATACTCACAGGGTTGACCATTGTGGTAATCTTGGTTAGTGCATTCCTGGCATGAGATGAATGAGATAAAAATGAATATATAATTAGATAACTAGAGGTCTTGTGCACTCCTCATTTGCGCGGTGAGGAGTAGATTCACTCTGTTATCTAGGGGAGATGGCTCATGTTTTTATAAAGATTGCATATTATTAAAATTGAATGCATGTTCACACATTATATGATGCATATATGTTATTTTTATTTCATTTACCAGTGATTTAAATTTGTTTTTGCCTTACATGTTTTTATACATATGATGACTGTATAATACCATAAGTTAGATTATTCACTGAGCTTGTTTTTTGCTCACTCCAATCTTAATCATTTTCTTTAGGTTCTGACAGGAAAGGAAAAGAGAAGATGTGATATCAGTATTAATTTTCTTTTGAAGTTAATAGTATGTTAGAATTGTGATAGTTAGCCAAATTACTATTTTGGGGAGATGCATATAGATGTATTATCATTTGAATGTATCATTGGAAAAAGTTTTAAATTTTGTGGATGTATGGTTATTTGGATGAAGAAAAATATGTGGTTTTTGTATATTGATTGTGATTATTAGGTGTTTTGAAATTGGTGATATGTTATATTTTTAGAGGAGACTATCAAAATTTTCACAAATTGGGTGATTTGATTGGGAAGGCTTGTAGGATTTTCTGACATGTCAGGGTTTTGACATGTTTGGGAATTTTATGTCGGGCGCGACGTCACATGGTAAGGGGTCGCGACCTTCAAAGTGTTATCTTAGATCACCAATAGCTACTGATATTGAAAGGCTACTAAATGTTGGTAAAAAAGTGTGGGTTTCCAAGCATGCTTGACAGTTTAGATTGTGTGCATTAGAAATAAAAAGAAAATTGTCCTATGACATGGGCAGGACAATACACAGGTTGCAGTAGATCAGAAACTATTATTCATGAGGCTATGGTAGATTATAATCTTTAAATATTACTGTCAGGACCCCTTCCCTAGGGCGAAAGGCGAACTGACTGGCACAGTGTCTCGACAACCCTGCCCGCAAATAGAGCTTGTCAAGACACTGTTAAACCTCATCTTTCAACACCACACCACACACTATCAGTGTAATCATAGGAAATATAGAAGAAATTTAACACATGTATACCAATAAAACTTGATATTTACCAAAAATGGGTCATTAGAACATGTGTAGCAACGAGAGTGACTAATCCATTATATACAACCTTTTGTCACCCCTATACATAGTTTCTAACCCTCGAAACATAAAACAGAAAAGAAAATATGAAGAAGACCTACCAAAAAAAATAAGAGAGTGTCGCTCTACGTGATAACCACTCCCTTGCCCTTATCCCCAGCGAAAGAACCTGAAAAGTAAAAGTAGTGAGCCTAATTGTCCACGGCGGCTCAGTGAGTAATGCAGTCTAATTCATAACCTAAAACAAGCACTCCACAAATAAAATATGTGCCATGAATGTATGAGAAATAACTTTATACAAGTGAATGCAACAGTAAACACAATTTAAATCCATAATGCAGTCATGCACCTTCAGTCAACAACAGTTAAATAGTGAAAACATTCGCCGAGGCTCGTAAGCCCTCCAAGGCGACTAAAAATCCACTCGAGCGGGTTGTAGACAGTTAGGCGTATCGTGTCGACTTTGATTAGGACTTATTGCCATTGCCATCATCGTAACGACCAACCAGGACTTATTGTTGTTACCTTAACGTGACGGCCCAATTAGGTCTTATTGTTGTTGCCATCATTATAGGCCCACAAAACCCCCTTGGCGGGCACTCTATACTAGGTGGTCACCTCTCGAGGTCGTATGAAAGACCAACACAACTCACCCTAACCCTGTACCCTCGGACCTCGAGACTAGGTGCACTTTTCATTTAAAACTCATTTAAAAGAATGCAGATTCATTACAATATCTAATCTCATTTTCATAATGCACAGAATAACAAGTTCTAAGAAATGAGTTAGAAAACACTGCTCTCACGACTGGTCGTGTCCCACTAGTACTTGGTCTTACAAAATCAATGTAACTTTTTAATATTAACATAGAACTTGGCTCACTATAACTCTACATCATTGGTCAATCTATGGATTGACCTAGGCAAGGGTAGTCCATCTATGTTAGCTCAACTTGCCTTAGTTGCTAAGTCAATTTGATTGACCTTGGTCAATCTTGGTCAACCCTAGTCAACCTATCACTTGCTAACCTAGCTAGTGAACAGAGTCCCAAATGGTCAATTTTGGTCTTCATGGAGTCAATTGGGCCAAAAGGGGTCAACATTCCCAATTTCCATCACTTAGGCACAACATTGGCCTATGGCCCTATCTGCGCAATCATTTTTTCGATTTTTCTGCTGGAAATCCGTACATTGGATTTATGCCAAACTTTGCAGAACTATTCTATACTTCCTAAAGTTTTCCCAAAATTTTGAATCACAATTTTTGGACATCATTTACTAGGGTTTCTAGGCATAACAACAGAGACTAGACAGATCCCGTATACCCTGAGACAGGCAGTGATTGTTTGTCTGAGTTGACCTTCCTATCCATATCATAATGCTCTGAAATTTGGTAGGCAACGTTAAGACATACTTTGGGATCTCTCCACCAAATTTCAGGTCAATCTATCAAGGTTTGGTCAATTAATTGCATCTCAGAATTTTCAACCAAATTGAAGGAAATTTCTAGGTTCATAGTTTCTACTATCTTCCTAGTATTCCTTCCCCCATTAAATCACAATTACATGGGTTGTTTCTTGTGTCTAATTGCAGTATATAGATCATAACACATCCATTAATCAAAAATACTTTATATTAGTAACATGCAATGATAAAATCATGCCTATCTCTCCACCAATTTCTCTGTTATATTTTAAAGAACACAAGAAATTATTCTATGTCCAAACACTCTAACAATCATGGCATATTTGTAAGTGTAGCAAATCATATACACAAGGGCTCAAGGTCAGATCTTTATACCTCTCTTGAACCTCTACTATGCGGCCCAAGACGCCTCTGATTTCAGTTCGAATGCGTGCCTTTAGGTGTTCCAATTATAGCCCCAATCTGGCCTTAAACTGGTTTCTGTCAGCATTATTTCAATAGTAAGTCTAACAGTTAACAACATTGGCTTCTAAAACGTATTATGTAATAAACCAAATTTTTATAACGCATACATGTCGAAAAGAAATTTTAAAAAATACTAAATAAATATAAAAATGTTTGAAAACATGACTTAAATATTTATTATAATATTTATTAAATAAATAAAATAAATCACATTGGTTATTTTTAATATTCGAATTTTTCAATGCGTAAATAGTGAAAATGAATTTTTAAAAATATTAAATAAATATAAAAATGACCAAAAACAAGATTTAAATGTTTATTATAATGTTTAGTAAAGAAATAAAATAAATTATGTTGGTTCAAGTTGGCAAAAAATCAGAAAAACAAAAAAGATACTTACGGGGGTTT
Source organism: Tinospora cordifolia (assembly GCA_030144865.1). Taxonomy (NCBI): domain Eukaryota; kingdom Viridiplantae; phylum Streptophyta; class Magnoliopsida; order Ranunculales; family Menispermaceae; genus Tinospora; species Tinospora cordifolia. The sequence goes on along the minus strand of JAJIYU010002020.1, from coordinate 10,764 downwards.
ATTGAACTAATTTCAAAAAAAAAAGATGGAACTGGGCAAAATTTTCCTCTATGAATAGTGGTACTGTTCGTTTGCAGGCACTGTTTATGTGCTTACTATTCATTCTCTATTTAATCGTAAAACAAAGAACCAAAGAGCAAAATCGAAAAAAAAATTCTGAATTTGGGGCTTTCGTTTTTAGGTCATCGGAGATCCGATTTTCACTCGAAGACAGTCAAAATGATCCAGATCTAAATTCTGTAGTCTGAATTGCGAATTTGAATTTGAGGGTTTCAAATTTGGGGTTTTTGATGTAAATAACGATCTGAAGCGTAAAGAGCTCAGATCTAGCTTGCTTGTTGTAGAATAAGTGATTTTAGACTAGATTCTGTGAATTTTGACTGTTCATTTGTAATTTTTGACGGATCTGCGAGTTTTGATTGAATCTAGCGGATTCGAAGGTGCAAATCCTTTGATAGGCCATAAAAATCGATCCGTTCATCTTTTGAAGTAGCAGTCAGAATTAAAAGTGTTTAATACTTAGTTTGGAACGCGTGGACTATATTTGTGCATGTAGTTACGGAGAAATGAAATTTGGAATTTTTTGAAAGGGGAAAATTCTTTGATACACAAATAAAACCCAATCTGAGCTTAGTTTGAAGCTAGGCTCAGTACTAAAAGTGTTCAGTTATTCATGTGGGACGCGTAGACTATGGTCTCGCGTACTGTTGTTGAGAAATGAGGAAAGCTGAAAAATTGCCTAGTTTTGAACTGAGAATTTAACTGAAAATTCTCAAATAATTTTGAATGAGCTTTAGAGTAAATTTTTGATACACCATTTATGTTTAATGATGCAGAGGGACGATGTTGATTGCTGTTGAGGTGATTTGCCATCTAGCAGTACTTTTTTTGGATTCAGGTGGGGTTGTTTTATCTCCACCTTTCACTTTAGTATTATGCAAATATAGGATGCGAAATATGATTCTATATTTAATTCTCGTACATAGTACCATGTTAGGGATGTATGGATTGTATGGAATGACTGATTGATATCCTGACGACCGGTTATATGCTTTCTAGCATAGGTATGCATGATGCATATTTGCTTAAGTTACATGAACTAGAATGGTTAAGAAGCATGCTGCATGATGAATGGATTGAAAACATGACTGTATAACTAAAGAACATTAATAGTTTATTAAGAATTCCATGTATCGGGGCGATGACAGGCAATTACTGGCACATCGAGTTGAGGCTCTTCGGATGTCCCAGGACGTCATCGTGGGTATCCCCCAACTAGGCCAAACTGCGAGCGGCCGTATGAGACCCTTGAATTTGGAAAGTCATGAGGATTTTTTCCTTGGTTTCAGTATCTTCTTGGGTCGTGGTCTCAGAGGTAGACTTCTGTTTTATAAAGATGTTGTGCCTGATTGTGTTTAAGACCACAATTGGGATACCGAGGGTGGTTTACTCTTTTGGTTAATTCCTAATATCAGATGGTAGATTCCTGATATTAGAGCGCAACGGATAAACTAACTAAGTGTTTGAAACACCCCTAATGATTTGAAACTGTTTGCATGTTTCGTATGCTTGTTTGTTTAATGCCATTGAGTGTCAGGGAGATCCACTGGGCTTTTGAGCTCATCCCTATTATCATTTTACAGGTACTCATGGGCACAACGCTCAATGAGGATGCAGACCGGAGACTGGAGGATGTATAGAAAGAGAGTGATATTTTGTGTTAAACTGTCTCTTTGTTTTGAACAGTTTTTATGATGTATATTTTGGATTTGGGCCGGAGGGTCATGTATCATATTTCTGTGTATGTATCTACAGGAGTGTTTTACCATCTTGAACATTGTTTTTATTTTGATTGATGAACTGATGATTTTTAGATATTGTATGTTAAACAGTGTTCAATGATTTAGAAAGATTTGATCCAAAAAGTGCTTCCGCTACTATTATCTTGATTTCCAGTATGAATATGATTTTGAACATCAGGTGAATTTGATTTGAAATTAATTGCTTAGTGACGCATTAATGAAATGATTATTTGAAATTATGAAATGATCTAAACCTCGTATATAGAGGTTAGTGAAAAGATGATGATGATTGTCGCACGCCTGGTGCTTCGGCGGACCACGCGTCGAGCTTGGAGCCGCGCGACGCCTGATCACAAGGCCTTAGATTGACATATATGATGTCCGACCTAGGGGTCGGGGTGTGACAAAGTTGGTATCAGAGCTCAGTGTTCGACAACACTAGGCAGGACTGAATTTTTTTTCTTTCTTGGCCGAATAATGCCAGATGGAACTGTTTTCATAATAATGTTATTGAAACGAAAAAAAATTTCACCGGATTGATTTTCATTGGAAATAATTTCGATCTGATTATGTGGCTAGAAATAGAAAATATTTAGGTGATGTCCTTGGGTTCCAGTAACACTCGCAGAAGAGAAAAAGTAGGATTATGGCCCTATAGGCGAGCCATGTTTCAGTGATGGCCCTACGGGTGTGCTATGCTAGTGATGGCCCTACGGGTGTGGTATGCTAGTTATGGCCTTGTGGGTGGTGTTATGCTTGATTATTGGCCCTATTGGGTGTGCTATATTCAGAAATTGTTCGTTACGTGGGAACGAGGGCATCGCATAGATGTGAGATTTTGGGTTTAGGTTTGGTGACTCATAGGGAGTCCACAAGCCAAGTTTGGAAACCCTAAGTTTAGGGAAGATTGGGTGATGTCTTGAAGACAGTTGATCTCAATAAAAGCTTTTAGGACATAAGCTAGAGACTGATAATGTGATTACGTCACTCGTTTGTGTCAGGATTCGATTTAGGAGGATTCTGTACTTCTAGTCCAGATGTTTATAACGAAAGGACTTAGGGGTATAGGGGAATCCTAAATTCGAAGAATGACGGACCATGAATCGTGAGTGATCGATTCTTGGGCAGAACATGTACGCACTATATTTTACCGGTATGGGACGGTCGCCTATGGTGGGTCTTGCGTCAGCTTTAAGGAGCGAAACACTTGCGAAATTGTAATGGGCAATGAACGGACTCTTTGGAAGAACTTGCATGCACTATATTCTACTGGTATGGAACGGTCACGTACGGTGGGTCTTGCGTCATCCTTAGAGACCAAGATTTGGCATAAATATATAATAGCCGTAATGGAACATGGATTCCATTATGCCAGTGTGCATTGTTTGATTGTTTGTTGGGTGTTTGTGTGTGATATATATAGTATACTATTTTCAGTATTGTTATCTGAATTTTTGCATCCAAAAACAAATAAAATGTTGTCGACAAATAAAATGTTTCATTGAGGGTCTGAGGACAGACATCAGGAAGATGATCACGCCTCTAAGACTGACTACTTTCAGAGAGGCAGTTGTGCGGGTCCAATATGTAGAGAAAGACATAGTGTTTGGGCAGTCGCTCAAAAGTAGACAGGAGAGACCGTATTCAGGTAAGACATCTGGAGCCCCGCAGCAGAGGAGAAACCGACGACGACCATCTAGAGCACTTACTGTAAGTGGTCAGGCCCAAATTTCAGGGCAGCAGCAGCGGACCGGATCAGGTCAATTTAGCACCGAGCAGAGGGAGCCAGCTAGGAAGTTAGGACTGTGTTTCTTGTGTAGCCAGCAGGGACATATGGCTAGAGATTGCCCTACCAGAGCTTCAACACCAGCACAGCAGTAGTCAGGGTAGGGACAGAGTAGTCGGCCGCAGTAGAGGCCGACATGGTCCCAGACGAGACAAAGAGAGCAGGCCAGACTGTATGCAGCAGAGGCCCAAACAGCCTTGACTCCTACAGTTGATGGTATGTTTTTGTTGTTTGGTGTCGCTGTTCATGTTTTATTTGATTCTAGTGCCACACGGTCGTTTATTTCTGAAGATTTAGAAGAGAGATTAAGATTGGTGTCTAGACCATTGACTGTACCATTGGATGCACACCGATTGGTGACACAGTTAGTTCGAAGGAGTATAGTACAGTGGAGTTTAGATTCAGAGATCAGTTGATTCCCACTGATCTTTGTTTACTCCATTTTAGTGGCTATGACATGATATTGGGAATGGAATGGTTGACCCAATATCAGGTATAGATTGATTGCCAGAGGAGGAGAGTCACCATACAGTTGCCATCAGGAGAGACATTAATGATCGATGGGGATATGCGAAGACTGCCTAGGAGTCCTACACTTGCTTTGTTGTATGCCATTCAGCAAAAGGGAGAATTCAGGCAGTTAGCGGATGAGGATGTAGAGGGGACCACAGATATTCACAGTATTCCTATGATATAGGATTATATAGATGTGTTCCCAGAGGATCTACCTAGACTTCCACCTCACATACAGGTAGAGTTTAAGATTGAGTTGCATCCCGACACTAATCCCATCGTTATTCCACCCTGTAGGATGGCACCTGTGGAGTTGAAGACTCAGTTGGTCGAGCTCATGGCGAAGGGATTCATCAGACAGAGTGAGTCGCTATGGGGAGCTCCAGTCCTATTTGTGAGGAAGAAAGACGGTTCCATGAGGCTATGCATAGACTACCAGAAGCTGAACAGTGTTACTATTAAGAACAGATACCCTTTACCACGGATTGATGAACTCTTTGATCAGCTCAGTGGAGCACAATACTTCTCCAAGATAGATCTGAGGTCAGTTGACGATCCGAGAGTCTGATGTACAGAAGACAGCCTTCAGGACGTGGTATGGCCACTATGAGTTCACGGTCATGCCATTCGGTTTGACTAATGCTCTAGCCGCATTTATGGACCTGATGAACAGAGTCTTCAGTCGTTTTCTTGACCAGTTTGTCGTAGTATTTGTTAATGACATTCTGGTATATTTCCGATCAAAGGCTGAGCACATACAACACTTGCAGACTGTTATGGAGACACTGAGGCAGAATAAATTATATGCCAAGTCTAGCAAGTGTGATTTCTGGATGAAGCAGATCAAGTTTCTTGGCCACGTGGTCTCAGCATAGGGAATAGCAGTAGACCCGGAGAAGGTGCGAGTAGTATCCGACTAGCATCAACCCACTACAGTGACAGAGATCAGGAGTTTTCTTGGGTTGGCTGGGTACTACTGCAGGTTTATTAAAGACTTCTCGAAATTAGCGGGTCCAATGATTAAGCTGACTAGAAAGGACGAGAAATTCATTTGGAGTGAGTAGTGTGAGCAGTCCTTTTAGGAGCTTAAGCAGAGGTCGACTACAGCACCGGTACTCATCACACCTATCCCTGGTGTGAGGTACACTTTGTGTACTGACGCATCCCTTAGCGAATTGGGTGCAGTACTGATACAGCAGGGACAGCCAGTGGCTTATGCTTCACGGCAGCTAAAGCTACATGAGCTGAATTATCTCACGCACGATCTGGAGCTTGTAGCGATCGTGTTTGTGCTAAAGATATGGAGGCACTATCTATATGGTGAGAATTTTGATCTCTAATCGGACCATAAGAGCCTCAGGTACACATACACTCAGAAGGAACTGAACCTTCGGCAGAGAAGGTGGATTGAGTTCCTTAGTGACTATGATTTTTAGCTGTACTATCATCCCGACAGGTTGAATGTAGTTGTCGATGCTCTTAGTAGGAAGTCGAGTAGGAGGGATGAAGTGGGTCGGATGTATCAGTTGATTAGTGACTATAATCTGGGTGTAGCTACAAATGATACACGAGCATATCTGTATGCAGTGACTTGTCAGCCAGATATCTAACGCTAGATCAGAGATGAGCAGAAATCCAACGTATGGATTACAGAGCTAATAGAAGGCATTAAGGAGGGCAAGCACACAGATTTTTGCCTTGACATAGAGGGTGCATTGAGATTAGGGAATCGACTATGTGTTTCCAGTTCTGGACAGGCCAAAGGAACCCTAATGGATGAGGCACACTTAAGTAAGTACACTGTGCATCCAGGGGGCGACAAGATGCATCAGAACTTGAAGAAAACTTTCTGGTGGAGAGGCATGAAGAGGGACATTGCCAGTTATGTCTCCCGGTGTCTAACTTGTCAGCAGGTCAAGGCTAATCACAGGAAACCATCGGGTTTATTACAGCCACCTCCGATTCCTAAATAGAAGTGGACAGTATAGCGATGGATTTTGTTAGCGGTATGCCGAGAAATCATAAGGGGGAAGACACCGTTTGGATCATAGTAGACCGACTGACTGAGGTGGCACATTTTCTACCTATTCGGTCTACTGATGCAGTGAGTAAGTTGGGAGAGCTTTATGTGCGAGAAATTATGCGATTGCATGGTGTTCCCAGTACTATAGTGTCAGATAGAGACTCCAGATTCATGTCTCAATTTTGGCAGAGCCTACAGAAGGAATTGGGGAGCAGATTTGCCATGAGCATAGCTTTTCATCATAGACAGATGGGCAGTCAAAAAGGGTCATACAAATATTGGAGGATATGATGAGAGCATGTGCCCTAGACCTCAGAAGAAATTGGAGTAAGCATCTACATCTTGTCGAGTTTGCATACAATAACAGTTATCAGGCAAGCATCAAGATGGCTCCATATGAGGTACTGTATGGCAGACCTTGTAGATCACCATCCTGTTGGGCAGAGTTTGAAGACCAGGTACTCACTAGACCCAAGTTAATTGAGGAGATGAGTTTGCAGGTGAAGCAAATCCAGAGGAGATTAGTTACAGCACAGAGCAGATAGAAGAGCTATGCAGACAAGAGGAGAAGACCTCTAGAGTTCCAGACTGGTGATCAGGTATTTTTGAAAATCAGCCCACAGAAGGGGATCAGACGGTTTGGAGTGAAGGGGAAGTCATCACCTCGCTACATTGATCCTTTTGAGATTGTCAGACGGGTTGGTGTCTGTGCATATCAGTTGGATTTGCTGAATAGATTGTCCTCGATACATAATGTGTTCCACTTTTCAATGCTCTAGAAATACAAACTAGACCCATCTCATGTTTTGCATCTGGAAGAGATCGTACTTCGAGATGATGCTACTTACGAAGAGCCAGCAGTGCAGATCCTTGATCGTACGGTGCAGAGTATCATGACTAAGGACATTCCTTTAATCAAAGTCCTGTAGAGGCATCATAACCTGGAGGAAGCGACCTGGGAGTTTGAGAGTGAGATGCAAAAGAAATATCCAGATCTCTTCGCCAAGACAGATTGATTGGACACATTGCTCAGGTACTGCTCATTTAAATTTCGAGGACGAAATTTTTTTAATGGGGTAGATTGTAATAAACCAAATTTTTATAACGTGTACACGTCGAAAAGGGATTTTTAAAAATATTAAATAAATATCAAAATGTTCGAAAACATGATTTAAATATTTATCATGATATTTATTAAATAAATCACATTGGTTATTTTTAATATTCGAATTTTTCAACGCGTAAATAGTAAAAATGAATTTTTAAAAATATTAAATAAATATAAAATGACTAGAAACAAGATTTAAATGTTTATTGAAATGTTTAGTAAAGAAATAAAATAAATCACGTTGGTTCAAGTTGACGAAAAATCGAAAAAACAAAAAAGATACTTATGGGTGTTTATTGAACTAATTTCAAAAAAAAGGGGGAACTGGGCAAAATTTTCCTCTATGAATAGTGGTACTGTTCGTCAGCGGGCATTGTTCATATGCTTACTATTCATTCCCTATTTAATCGTAAAATAAAGAACCAAAGAGCAAAATCGAAAAAAAACATTTTGAATTTGGGGCTTTCGTTTTTAGGTCATTGGAGATCCGATTTTCGCCCGGAGACAATCAAAACGATCTAGATCGAGTCTAGAGCAATCCTAAGCATCTAAGGTAAGATTCTAAAGATTTGAACTATTAAGATCTGAATTCTGTAGTCTAAATTGCGAATTTGAATTCGAAGGTTTCAAATTTAGAGTTTTTGATGTAAACAACGATCTAAAGCGCAAAGAGCTCAGATCTAGCTTGCTTGTTGTAGAATAAGTGATTCTAGACTAGATTATGTGAATTTTGACTTTTCATTTGTGATTTTTGACAGATCTGCGAGTTTTGATTGAATCTGGTGAATTCGAACCTTTGATAGGCCATAAAACTCAATTCGTTCATCCTTTGAAGTAGCCGTCAGGATTAAAAGTGTTTAATACTTAGTTTGGAACGCGTGGACTGTATTTGTGCGTGTAGTTACAGAAAAATGAAATTTGGGATTTTCTGAAGGGGAAAAATTCTTTGATACACAAATAAAACCCAATCTGAGCTTAGTTTGAAGCTAGGCTCAGTACTAAAAGTGTTTAGTTATTCATGTGGGACGCGTAGACTGTGGTCTCAGGTACTATTGTTGAGAAATGAGGAAAGCTAAAAAATTGCCTAGTTTTGAATTGAGAATTTAACTGAAAATTCCCAAATAATTTTGAATGAGCTTTAGAGTAAATTTTTGATGCACCATTTATGTTTAATGATGTAGAGGGACGATGTTGATTGTTGTTGAGGTGATTTGCCATCTAGCAGTACTTTTTTTGGATTCAGGTGGGGTTGTTTTATCTCCACCTTTCTCTTTAGTATTATGCAAATATAGGATGCGAAATATGATTCTATGTTTAATTCCTGTACATAGTACCATGTTAGGGATGTATGGATTGTATGGAATGACTAATTGATATCCTGACGACCGGTTATATGCTTTCTAGCATAGGTATGCATGATACATGTTTGCTTAAGTTACATGAACTAGAATGGTTAATAAGCATGTTGCATGATGGGCAATTACTAGCACGTTTATTAAGAATTCCACTTACCGGGGCGATGACGGGCAATTACTAGCACGTCGTGTTGAGGCTCTCCAGATGTCCTAGGACGTCATCGTGGGTATCCCCCAACTAGGGCAAACTGCGAGTGGCCGTATGAGACCCTTAAATTTGAAAAGTCATGAGGATTTTTCCCTTGTTTTCAGTATCTTCTTGGGTCGTGGTCTTAGAGGTAGACTTCTGTTTTATAAAGATGTCAAGGGTGGTTCACTCTTTCGGTTAATTCCTAATATCAGATGATAGATTCCTGATATTAGAGCACAACAGATAAACTGACTAAGTGTTTGAAATGCTCCTAATGATTTGAAACTGTTTGCATGTTTCGTATGCTTGTTTGTTTACTGCTATTGAGTATCGGGGAGATCCACTGGGCTTTTGAACTCATCCCTATTATCGTTTTACAGGTAATCATGGGCACAACGCTCAGTGAGGATGTAGACCGGAGACTGGAAGATGTATAGAGAGAGTGTGATATTTTGTGTTAAACTATCTCTCTGTTTTGAACAGTTTTTTTGATGTATATTTTAGATTTGGGCCGGAGGGTCATGTATCATATTTTTGTGTATGTATCTATAGTACTGTTTTACCATCTTGAACATTGTTTTTATTTTGATTGATGAACTGATGATCTTTAGATATTTTATGTTAAACAGTGTTCAATGATTTAGAAAGATTTGATCCGAAAAGTGCTTCCGCTACTATTGTCTTGATTTCCAATATGAATATGATTTTGAACATCTGGTGAATTTGATTTGAAATTAATTGCTTAGTGAAGCATGAATGAAATGATTATTTGAAATTATGAAATGATCTAAACCTCATGTATAGAGGTCAGTGAAAAGATGATGATGATTGTCGCACGCTCGGTGCCTCGGTAGACCACGCGCTGATCTTGGAGCTGCGCGACGCCCGACGACAGGGCCTTAGATTGACAGATATGATGTCCGGCCCGGGGGTCGGGGTGTGACATATTAAATGTTTCAATTTTTGGTTTCTACCAATTGGACACTTGAATACACATGATAAGGGGTAGAATGATGGGTTTTACCTCAAGGACGAGCCTAAAATGGTTCCGGTGTGAGCCTTCCCAAGGTTGCTCCAACTGTTTCTGTTACACAGTTGTAACAATGAGTAGATAACCACTTCAATGGCTAGGAAATCAAATGTAAAGCCCTATTTTTCGTTCTCTAACACTTGGAGGTTAAACTACATATGAAAATGAAGAGGGTGGACAGGTTTTACCTCCAAAATGGGCTTGAAACAACCTAGGATTTGAAGCTCCAAAGGTGGCTACAACACATACTTTTCTGGTTTTTCTGGGTTTAGATACTTCAGACAACACCTTTTCTCAAGGTTTTCCACTCCAAATGATTCCAAGATGGAGCAAGCTGCTTATGGAACTTCGTAGGTGATAGTATAATCTTCAAAACAAGCCAAGATTCAAAGGATTTGGCTAAGAAACGAGGGAGATCCAAGCTTGTGAAGGAGGGTCACAGCTGCTGGAATTTTTCTGGGCTTGTGCTCAAAGAGGAGTTTTGTTGCATGGGAGGTGTTTGCATGGCAAGATGGGGGTCACATGCTAGGTGGCTTCCAAACTCACATGCTGGCTGCCTAGTTGGAAATGTGGATTTCCCACAATGGAGGTTGTCAATTGATGGCAAAACCATGGACACAATACCATAGGTTTTCATGGTTTTGTAGCTGAAAAATCTAGAAAATACTGCAAAATTCGCCAAAAATTCGCACAAGAGGACAAAAACCAAGGGAAAGGGGGCTGGACCCCTCTACTGGGCGCGTGGGTCGGCCCACGGTTGGGCTTCAGGTCGGGCGGACCAACTGCCCACGCACCTGCAATCACGAGTCGGGCCTTGAGGCCCGACCGATTCTTGGCCCGTGCGCGCTACCCCCCCCCCCCCCCCCCCCCCCTTCCGTTAATGAGGGGGCGGGGGGGGGGGGGGGGGGGGGGGGGGGGGGGGGGGGGGGGGGGGGAGAAAACGAAGAGAGCCTGGGG
>JAJIYU010002019.1:0-32519 GCA_030144865.1 Tinospora cordifolia | reverse complement strand
TTCAAACATATGAAACCATTCAATCGATGACAATTTCAATCATTTTTCATGCAAGGAATACAGTTAAGACAACAAACTAAGTCAAACTACTCACCTCGGGTCCCGTGCACCAATGTCCCCTCGACACTCGGCCCAATCCCGCGATATACGCTCAAATCTGCATTATATTAACTAGATTTCAGTTCCTCATGAAACACTGCTTAATTCGGTCTTACTATTCCTAATCAATCTCTGTCAATTCGAAATCGAATCGGTCAAACCTGGTCAACCGGTCAAACTTGGTCAAACTCGGTCAACCTAGTCAAAATTGGTCAACATTGGTCAATTTGGGTCAATAGGTCAAAATCAAGTCAATTGGGTCAAAATTCCCAATTTTTCAACACTTAGTCAATCTTAAGCCTTTTAGTCTAATTTGCACAGTAAATTTATCGATTTTCTTGCGATCAATCCAACCGTTGGATTTATGCGAAACTTTTCAGATTTTATTTAGACCCTTCAAATATTCAACAGAATTTTATATTTCTATTTTTGGATATCATTTGGTACGTTTTCCAACTGAAATAACAGGAACCTTCAATTCTGGATTTTCCTTTCTATCTATAGAGTGGAGTTCCCGAATTTCCTATGATAAATCCGACTTTTGGATTTGTATGAAAATTTCCAGATTTGCTCTAAATCATCCAAATATTCACTATAATTTTTGTTACAATTTTCTGATCGCATTTTCTATGGTTTTTGAGTGGAATCATAAAGATGTTTAAATCTGGTCCTATTTGCTCTAACTGCACAGCAGGCCTTCACCATTTTTCTGCTGTCAATCCGTATATCGGATTTGCGCAATATTTTCCATTTATGATCTACACTTCATAAGGTATCTCTATAATTTTATTTCATGAATTTTGGACCCCGTTTAGTATGTTTTCCAAGGGTGATATCAGGAAATTTTGGTTTTCCAGATTGCATATGATAGGCAGTCAAAAGGAAACTTATTTAACCCCCTTAGACTTATCTATTTGAGACCAAATTTTTACACAACATTCTTAGTTGTTTCATGAATGTATCCTCCAAATTTCAGGAAAATCAGACACCTACAAGTATTTTTAAAAATTCCTAACCAATAGCACAAAATCACGGTATTTCTGCAGATTTTCAAGAAAATTTCTAAGTATCGGATTAGCATGTTCGGCAGCCCATTTCGACACTCTTTTTGACATGGTTCGAGTGCTCATTAGCTATTCTTCACAAAATAGAAAATGAAGTAGACATAAAAAGCTTCGAAAAGAGCCATATTACCTTAAAATCCGAGCTCGGACGAGGGAGAAATCGGCTCACAAAACTCGGTCGAACACACTTGTTTGGTTTTCTGGGTTTCGCAGTGACGAACAGCCCCCCTTCGACGCCATTTTCGACATATTTCAAGACGTCAGTTGGTGTTTCTCATAAAATTAAAGTTGAAGTAGACATTATAATCTTCAAAACGAGCTATCGTACCTCAAGATCGGAGTTCGGATGAGTGAGATATCGACCTTGCAAATCTCGGACAACACACGTTTCTGAGTTTTTGCAGTCGCGAACAGCAAGATTCATGGCCGTTTCTGCTCCAAATGGTTCATGTTCGTGATCATTGGCTTAGAAATTCTTGAAGAGGGCAGTCTAAGCTTTCCAAAGACTATAAGAACGTCCAAAATGGACTTTGGATGAGAGAGATATTGAGGTTTGAAAGTGGTGGGTTTACAAGCCAAAAGTGTAGAAAAATCAGATCAAAGGCTTTTGTAGTTGATTTGGACGAGATTTTTGCAATCTATCCAGCTGATAATGCCTTGGCTCATGGCTCAATGTTTCAGGGAACATGGGGAGCTGTTGGGAGAATGCATTGATGACCAAAACAATGGGCAAAACCACCAAGAAAACTGGTTTTCTTGCACAATTTATGCAGTTTTTCTGCTGAAAATGAGGAATGGAAGGAAGAAGAGGAGGGAAGAGAGGAGTGGTGGGCTGGGCCGTGCGCCCAGCCCGGCCCACATGGGCCTGGGCAGTCCAGGCCCATGTGCCTGGGCTGCCCAAGAGCTTACATGTTTTTTTTTTTTTTTCTCCTTTGTATATATGTATATATATACGTATATATATTCGTTTTTCATCATTTTTTTTTCTAAAATTGTTAAAATTACCAATAAATCACCTTTTCATCAAATCTTCCAATTACACATCAATTTTCGTCATTTAAATAATTAATTCCTCCAAAATTGAATAATTACCCAAAACTTACATTTTTCATCCAAAAATTCCATTAATTACTCTAAAAAATTTCATAATTATTCCGAAGATTCAACAATCAATCCCAAAAATTACTTCTCTTAAGAAATCACATTTTCCTTATGATTCCCCATATTTTCTCCTCAAATTTGTATTTTTCTCCATTATTCTCATTTTCTTCAATAAGTAATTCAAAATTAAGAAAAATTGAAAATAATTCATGTATTTCTATTAAAATTTCTAGAAAAACACACGAAAATACATATTCACAAATATGGGTCGTTACAAGTAGCTTTTTGAGCTTCCTAGAATTTGTCCTTTGAGAGAGGGGTATGCTAACATTGATTTCCAATTCCATTACTTTTTGGAAAACCATTTTAAAATAATAATAATGATGATGATGATGATGATGATGATGATGATGATGATAATAATAAAACAATTGAGGCAAATGCAAAATAGTTAACAGATTAATTGAACGCAAGAATGTAAGAAATTATTGGGCAACATGATGAGTTCATTTAATCTGTTCGATGCGTCTTGCCACCGTGGTTGGAAGCATTTTCAAAGTGCAAACTTCGAATCTGATGTTCCTGTTTTCTGAAAATCATTCAGCAGGAGATGGGCCAGTGAAACAAGTAATAAATAGAGGAAAGGCTTCAGTTTGTAGGCACGAAACAATAATAAGCAAAACCACCTTGGCTTGAAGTGCAATACTTCATTGGCCATTCCAGAGGTCTTGTAAGAGAGAGAGGGAGAGATCAAGAGAGAGCATTTTATTCAAGTTGGCTCCGCAATACAAACATAAAAAGAAAAAACACTTTCAGAGAGTGTATGGAGGCTGTTTGTAAAGAACCTGTTTTACACTTATCACCAGATTCTGGTTGAAATACAACAATATTTTTGGGATAAAAATACATAGCAATCCGATACAATGGAGCAATTATTACAAAATTTTGATCATAGAAGAAATTATCCTAACATTTCCTGAAAGACAAGAAAAAAAAACATCTAAAAAAGAATCTCCACAGCACCATTCCTAACTGCCTCCTTTCTTCCTGACGTTTACGTTATGTTTTTAACTCTCAAAACATAAATAAATAGTATAGAATAGAGCAAAAATAATTAAAATTTTAAAAATAAAAAGTAAAAGGGAGGAAGGAGTCTATCCATGAAAAATCTTCCAGTGTTCGCTATTTAAGAACTTTGATCTCAATTAAGCATTCGAGATGCAGATGGTTGCATCAAAAATAATCCATTATGGAGAAGTAGATGCACGAATTTAGCGCATGAAACAATCTTGAATGTATGGGTGACTCTGATTTACATACCTTTCCCACAGCGGCTTGTACCTTTTGATACCCAATTTCAGCCATGGCTTCATGTTCCCATTGAAATGAACCACAGCAGCACTCTCAATGAGACGATTATCTATGTTCAAATCGTAACCTAACCCTAACACGTGCCATCTTCGATCAAGTGGCTCAGTCAAGCCATAAAATGTCAGAAGCCCAGCAGGGAGTGTCCCCAGCTTCCACAGCGTCCTGTCACTGTTCTGTTCCTGCCAGTAGTGATACCGTTCAGTCACATTTGCTTTCTTCCATGCAATCAAATCAAACACGTTCATACCAAATGCCCATCCACAAGCTTGTGGATCAAATTTAGAGCTGATCATTGGGTTCGAAAAGTTTAGGTATTTATAGAATCGATGGAATGCCTCAAGGCAAGTTTCTACTGCTCCGTTCACATTTCCATGCAAATCCAAGGAGAGAAGAGATGTGAGATCCTTCTGAACTATAACATCGTCATCTAGAAAGACTACCTTCTCCAACAACGGATATATTTCTGGGATGTAAAATCGCAAGTGATTCAGCAAAGATATGTACTTTGGGTTACGTAACTTCGCTTCTTTAAGATCCTCAGGTGCTCCAAAGTAATATGCTTGGGCCTCTGGGTCCAGGAGCTGTTTCACCAAAGGGGAGTATGAGCTATTTAACCAAGAGAAATGTTCAATGTTCTGGACTTCTATAGTGGAACCCTTGAAGTCATTCCCAAGAAACCATGCCTGCATTGCCCCGTAACTGATTCCATCTGTTATGATGTGGAAGACAAGTTGCTTTGGATGGTCAGCATTGGAGACTGTTGAATTCACAACTGCTGAGGTTGCCAACACGTTATCTGAGAAAATGCAGAAGTGATACAGATTGTTGTCGACAAGTCTAGGGGAATTTCTCTTTTCCTTCGCATCATCCTGCAGTTTAACACTCGTGAGCCAATTAGCTGCGAGTTTCATGTTCAAGCAATGAAGGCTCTTGGGTAGTGCTTCAGCAGCCAGTTGCCCAAAAGCTGTGCTCTGCACTGTGGCAGCATTCGCCCGTTCTTCAAGAGCTTGAATGTGAGACTTCATGGTCATGATTGTGGTTGAAATATCAAAATGGGCATCCTGCGCCCTGTAAATCAGTTTTGCTAAGCCTTCAACTAAGGGTCTTGCTTCACTTACTGTGATTGGTTTGCTTCTCATTGCAGCTTCAGAGAGCAAAAGCTGGCAACTCCTGATCTTTGAGCTGAGCTCCCAGGCAAGCTGAAGATTATTGTGCTCTTTTGCTATAATAACATATGCCTTGGCCAGTGTCATTTGGTCGCTTAACTGCCTTGCAAATGAGGTTGCACTAGTTATTTCCTCAGAAAAATTAAAGTTCCCAACTGGAGACTGTTCAAAATTGAGATTCTTCTCCTGCAGAAGAAAGGAAACAGAGCACCAAAATAAGTCTTCTTAAAGCCAATTATAAAGGAATAGAGCAACTGGTAACAATTATTTACTAATAAACCCAGTAAGCCAGCAGTATTCCCATTAAGTTACTTAACTAAAAACTTCAGTTTAACAATAAGGATAGCATCAAAATTGCAAAGAAAAATAGAAAATGTAAACAGCATAAGATATCATGTGTTTTGTATTAATTTGTAACTTGACTAATAAATTCAATCTACTATTGTGTCATCTATCAGATCAACATGTATCCAAAACTACCAGTGGGAAAAACACGTTAACCATCCGACACATCAGCTCTTGCATTGAAGAATATGTATCTTAATTATAAATTACAATTACCAATTTTTACAGTAAGTTACTCATCAAATGCATATCTCTTAATATCTAAGATGACTTCAATTCATTTGTATCTTAAACTGTGAAATTTTAAAGAAAAAGTTGTTCTTGTAACTGGGAAAATACAAAATGTCACTCCTCTTTTGAATTACAAACAGAACCAACCTTTTTTCCTTTGGACATCTCAGCAGGGTACCTAAGTAACTTTGTCAATAAAAAGCTTGAATTCTTGAAGACAGAATTGTAAGTGAAATCAATTAATGAATAATGATCATCAATTTACCGTTGGTTAATTTCATTGTTGAAACATAATTTTCCAAAACGCGAGGGAAAAAAATGAATTTAAGATATCCACTGCCACAAAAGGATAATGAACAACACTAGTAATGTAAATGAACCAGGACCCTTGTCAAGAAAAATTGACGGCCACAAATATTTAGATGGCTATGCATTTATTATATTGATAGCTTGTCTTATGTTTTTAGCATTTATTTTAATGAAAACAGCCTTGAGCAACAGCAGACGTTGCACTTTTAAGAAAAAGGGGTCACAATTTCAAATTCAGAGACAGTCTCTCATCCTCTCCGATGTGGAGGTGTAGCTGCTACATTGTCTCTTCTTCAAACCCCACGATACAGGGAGCCTCATGTAGTGGGTATTTAGCATTTTAACTAAAACAACATTTGCTTTTTCACTATGGAAAAACGTAATGAAACAACTATCATCCATCCATGAAACCTCAGTACTACTAGATTGGATATCTGAATCTTCTCCCAACAACATTAACATCATATTCTTTGTTGAAATTTAAGGTACCTATAACCTACCTTACTGCTTCAACACAATTTATACAGCCCATCTCACCCGTTTAACACCTTAGCATTTCCTATTTTGTTTTTCATTGGTGTAAAGGTTATTATCTCGAAAGATCAAGGTTACAACAAAAATAACTTCACCAACATTTATTCTAGTTTAAGGTTTTTATCTCGAAAGATCAAGGTTACTACAAAAATTACTTCACTGAAATTTATTCTACTTTTTCCATTTCAGTATCCGTTTTGGCCTTTGCCTGTTAGTTCTAGTTTCCTCACCCAAACAAACAACAAAAAAATCCTATTTTAGTTCCATCAGCTAAAATTGCAAGTGTGTTAATTCTGCTGGATACTTCATCCTGTAGATATAGTTTATATTAATATACATACAACTATTCTTTTCAAAAAAGAATATTGCATGTTTGTTTCATTTTGTAAGGATATCTCACAAGAAAGGCTGCCATTGAATCATCTTTGAAGGTAAGCATACTGTGACAAACTATAATCATCATCCATTATGAGGGCCCAAGAAATAAGTAAAAGCTGAGAATAATAAATACAACTACATAGTTACACATATGGTATGAAAATTAGCCGAATTAATTTGGTAATTTGGTCAATTAAAGAAAAGTTCACTTGTAATTATAAAATTATAAAATTTGTCAAAATCTTTGAAAATTATTAGCGAAGTTCACCAAAAATCAAAGTTTTGAAAATTTTTGTAAAAAAAAAAATATATATATATATATATATATATATGCATAAAAGCCGTAAAAAAGGACCTTTTTATGAAACAATCTATGTGGTGCACAAGAATTCTTCTATATAATCATAAAAATTGTTAAAAAAAGATTGTTTCTCTATAAATAAATAAGATTTAAGGCATGTGCAATTGACAAGTGGCTATTTAAGAGAAAGAACAACAAGCTATGGCTTGAAGAAGAGACGACAGAAAGAAAAAATAGAAGAAAAAAATAAGCTAAGAGCCTAAGAGGAGAGACATTGAGCGAAGTTCAAGAAACAAGAGTCGTCTATTGTAATCGATAGAGAAGATCAAATATATTTGTACTTACAGTGACTAGCAAGCTAGCAATCAATCAAACTAAGGTTTGTTTGCAAGACTATTAGGGTTTGACGATAAATTTCTCTTTGTTTCTTTTTTTTTTAATTACGTTTTAAAGTTAACATGCGTGATGTGCGTTAAGCATTGTTAACGTTAAAATACATGTTCAAGGCCATTATATATATATATGTAAAATGTATTTATTTATGTTTGTTTTCAGCATTTTTCATTGAAATTGTGCATATTTTATCATTTACATAGTATTTTTTAAATTTTCTAAGTTGGTAAATTTTTACAAAAATTCTTTCAAATTTCTTGAACTCTTCGAATTAATTTTAATTTTCAAAGGTCGAAGTTTGCGGCAAAATCAAATTTTTGTTCCTTGGTTACACATACAAAACTCTCTACGTAATAACTTTCCTAAAATTAATGATGCCACATTGTGTCAACTAAGGCATGCAGGAAATAATGAAGTATCCAGGCAACAAAGAGAAGAAAACATAAGTAAAGCTCTTCTAACTAAATGAACATATGGTTTTGGCTGGTAGTTAGTCCTCGGAATAATTTATTAATTTTTAAAGATTTACGACAAGGTTTTACAATTTATGACCCAACTTCTTTACCTTGACCTGGCATACCTGTGCCCAACACTTTATAACAAGACATGGGTGTGCAATAAGAATTTGACATTTTAGATATTTTTTTTTCCCTTTTTGGAGAAGAAACTAGAAATATATTAATAACATAAAAAGAGGCATTTGCTAGATGAGGTATCTAGACAAGCACAATTACAAGTTCTCCATAATGTCATTACAATTACAAAACCAATTCCCAAAACTGTACCCCTTGGACAATCTCCAGCTAGGCACCTAACTAGCGAACATAACTTGAGATCTATCCCATATAAGCTCCACCAATCTAAATTTGTCTCTAACCAATCTTGCATTTCTTTCTTTCCATATGGTATACCAGATGGCAAACAAAATTATCATCCAATACTTGTGGAGATATGTTGGAGAACCATAAGCATTTTAGATTTTAGAATATTACTGTGTAGATTCTTCATTGAAAAGAAAATAGAGTATAAAAGAAGATAATGACTAATATATAAAATTCATAATTGGGGGAACATATCAATAAATGAATTGAAAGTTAGTGAGCAACAAGAACCTAGGTAGTGAGCAACAATAACCTAGGTACACAGAAGGTCTCAAGACTGAGTGTGCACAAGAGACTATGAGCAACAAGATTTTTATCACTAAAACAGCTCCCTAGCTTGGGCATTACCTTGGGGAACCAATCTTAAGGTTTATGTGGGGATCACTGGATTCTCCCTAGGGGGACTCCAAATCCCTTAAGTTAAAAGGCATGGGTAATTTGTAATAAGAGGATTATACTTTGTTTACAGATAAAAAAAAATATATATAAAAGCTAATTGATGGAGAGTATAGGGAGAAGAAGAAAGAACTCCATATGGTCTTCACTAATTTAGAGAAAACCTGATGCAGTACCTAGAGAAATAATATGGAGGGCATGAGGGAAAAAAAAGAGTTACAACAACATACACTGGACTCATAAACACATGTACAATGGGGCTGAAACGGTTGCAAAATCAACGGCAGTGTAAAGCTAATGAATTTTCAATTACAGTAAGTTTACAAAAGGATTTTTCTTAAGCCACTACCTTTTAGCACTACTTCCATCAAATTAATTCCTGTGCAAAATCCCCAGTGCAACTGCTTTGGATATAGAGGAGAAGATCAAAACCTTCTTTTGCAAAGGAGTGGAGTGGATAAAGAGGGTGGAATTGGTCTCATTGGTTCAGAGACCAGTGGGACAAGGCAGGCATGGGATTGGAACATCTCCAAATGAAATATTGCTCTTGGTGTCAAATGGTTATAGCAGTTTTCAGTAGAGAAAACAGGCATTATGAGCACAAGTCATTGCAAGCTTATACAGGGACGCAATGGAACATTTGGCTCAACGAACTGGCAAATCTACAAAATGCTGCAGCCCATGGAAATTTTTGGCCTTTGTGCTTCCTACCCATGGAAATTGTTGTCCTTCGTGTTTCCTAGCTCCTTGCAAATGATTCACTGGGGGTAGGAGATGGATGTACCTTCAAAATTTGGAAGAATAATTGGACCAATTTCCTTACCCTAGCACAAGACTTTCCTTACCTATATTGACTCTCCTCACTTCGTCATGCATCTATTCATGCTTTCCATTCTTCCCCAATGAATCTAGCGTTAGGTCCCCACCCCCTGCCACTCTTGGAATTTTCACTTTGATGAAGAACCTCGCCATTAAGAAATTAGGTGAAATCAATTTCACTACTTTCAACCGTATCCTAGTCACAGTTTTCAAATGAGCCTGACAGTTTTAGACGGTATATCCATCCATCCGGTTCCTTCACATTCAAGTCTCTCTTTGATCACATTCACAACCCAGCTTTCCCCCCTTATCTCTATCTCAATTGCTACTCGTATTGCCCGAATCCCATCAAACTTAAGGTATTTGGTGGCTACTAGCTAATGAGAGGATCAACATGCTGGATGTGATTTAGGGAATACTTCCTATGATATCTCCTCCTTTTTTTTGTCTTTTTTTGACGAGGAACGGTTCTAATTGGCCCAATATGCTCCTAGCTTTGTAATGTTTGGTTTAAATGTTTAGCAGTTCTACTGTTTCTGGTTTGTTTGTTCTCTTTCAGTCAGTTGTAAGGAGATCTCTCATCTCCACTTTGAAAAGCAATGAATAATGTTTCATTTTCAACCAAAAAAAAAATATGTAACCGTACAGTTATAACCCCAGGACAATGCAAGGAAAACTGATCAATAATTATAAGAAGATAAAATTGGTTCCCACCCTCTCAACAAATCTCCCAGGCCAAAGCCATTGGAGAGCTTAGTACTCAACCAAAGCAAATCCAAATACAAAGAACTATCCCAAATCTCCTCCTGAGCCCTAGCCTTATCATCAAGATGTGTCTGTTATGTTCTTTCCATAATTACCAGACAATAGCAAAAATCTCTACAAGCCAATAGTTCAAAACTTTTCTAGGGAGATAATCATCCATAGGAAAGGTCCACAAATATAAATTCCATGAAAGAAGATTCCATCTTTATCTCTTCATTATTGTCATCATTGCTTGCAGAAGAAGGAACTCATTTCACATTTATTTATTGGATGCAAGGTTTCAAGATGGATTTGCCAGTCATGAAGTGGAGTGTTGATGAAGAGATTGCATCGTCACCT
This sequence comes from Tinospora cordifolia, assembly GCA_030144865.1. Taxonomy (NCBI): domain Eukaryota; kingdom Viridiplantae; phylum Streptophyta; class Magnoliopsida; order Ranunculales; family Menispermaceae; genus Tinospora; species Tinospora cordifolia. The sequence continues at coordinate 22,027 of JAJIYU010002019.1, read as the reverse complement.
TTCATTCATGAAGGCATATCTTTGGATCATATCTCTCGTTATAAAACTATAGTAAAGGAAATATACAGAATTGCTTCTACTGCTACATTTTGGATGTTAAGGCCAGAAAGGAATCACAAGGTCTTCAATGGCCATTCCTTAGATTGTTATGGCATTTGGAAAGTGTCCAGCATGCAATTGGGTAACATGCTTGACATTAAATAAGGGCCATTCCATTTCTAATTGGTGTATGAATTAGGCTAACAGCTTGTTGAAGTATAGTGTGAGTAGGGGTTGTGTTTGAGTCTTGCTGTTATAACTTACAAAACACGCACACACATACACTGTAGTAGGTATTTACCAGATACGGAGACGTGCAGAAGACAGGGACATGGGAAGAACAAATATCAAACAAACAGAGGGTTGAAGGAAAACAAAAAAAAAAACATAAATAAACTGCTAGATCACAAATGAGAGCAAAAAGATTGCACTGTCAACTTGCAAAAATTTTCTTTATATTAGTGGTACAAATATAATAAGAAAATAATCTAAAGAATGTCGAGGGTCACAAAAGACAGCCTGCACTGCCAAAAATGAAAATTTAACTTTAACCTAAATACTAGTCACTTGAAATCAAAAATTATTTGAAGAGTTCAACTTTATTTGGGAAACTTCTAAAAAAATTCATTAAATTATAGAAGTTTGAAGCCTTGTAGAAGATTTTAGAATATCCAGATTGTATTGTAATATAAGCTAAAAATTAGTAAAAAAAGCAAATTTTAATACATAAAATATTCATAGATAACATAACAAAATAAATATTGTTGATGAACTTAAAACGGAGGCGTCTTGTCATGATCTTTTTTCTATGTTTTGATTTTCAATTTTATGGTGCTTCCAGACCATATAATTAGTTAGTTTGTACATTCTAATGTGCTTAATTTATTAGTCTATTATTCAAATGTATTCCGTTTTCATCTTGATAAATGGGTATATTGTTACATTAGTTGATGAAATTAAAAACAGTGCATAAATATCAGTAATACCCATTTCTTACCAATGAAATAACACATGCTTACTTCTTTCTCCAATTTCGTATAATGCTGTCAACTTTTACATATTTCTATGTTAAATTTTTGCATTTTCTAATTGAAAAATTAAAATTTTATTGAAGATTATCAAATTTTGTTGAAATTTTCAACAAATTTTATGTTTCTTAAATTACACCCACTCTGCACTTTAACAATTCAAAAGGTTTATTTGATTTTTCTAACCTTGTGTGGCACTAGAAATATGTAAGAAGAAAGAAAGAAAGAACGGGACAGAGATCCTTTCATAAGGGAGGAAAAAGGGGAGAACTACCTCTCAATTAGTTCAACATCAAAACTCAAAAGGGACAATCCCCTTCTCTCTCATAAAAGGATACCTCACTCCCGTTTCCTGTATTCAAAGTCGTGAGGCTCTTGACAACTTCATGTCACTTAGAGAATCTTGCACCATTGTGATCTGGTTTATAGACAATCCTTGTAAGCGATTCTGCCATTTTTACGTAAATTATAAGTTAATTCTTAAAACAATTATATATAGAACTTGAATGGTGGCATATTATTATGCCTACTTGAACCTATAACCTGACTTGATATGATTGTTTATTATGTTTTTTGAAATGAACTGCCTTACATCATCAAAATAATTTATTTAAAAAAAAAAAAAAGACATCATAGTACCACATGAACCCAATTGATTCAATCAATTGGTTTTGTTTTCAATTAATCTTGAATATTCCTAACTTTAAACATAAAGATGAAGTTATAGACCTTGACAAAGTGCGAGAGATGAAGTAAGGTTTCAAAAATAATGAAGTTGGAAAGAAGCTTAAAGCCTAAGAAGTAATAAGTAGCATTATATTTGAAGCACATTATGATTTAGTTACAAAAGGAGAATACATATTTTTAATCTTTTGAACATGGACAATTACTAGAGAAACGAAAGTTCTCAAAATGATAAAAATTGCAAAAGAGTAAGTTCAAGTCGCTTTGCATTAGAAAACTTAATTGAGTGGATAGAATACAAAAGAAATTTCTTAAGCACAATCTCTCTCCATCTTATTGTTGCATGTGTAGGGCTGCTGTCGAGGAAGTGACTCATCTTTTTGGGTGGTGTACAACCACCATGGAAGTGTGGCAGAAATGGCAAACTAAGCTGGACAACTTAACCCCTCCACGTACAAAAGATATTTTTGTTGTGCTGGCTAGAGTTCTTCCAATCTCTCTTCACAAGTACTTAAGGATAATTTTTTTGCAATCTGGTACAGCACATGGCAAGAAAGTAATGCAAAGTTGTTTAAGGACAAACTTCGTTTGGTGGAGCTTTTATGGGAAAGATCCCAAGTTTTGTTTGCAAGTTAGGTGTCTAGTAGTAACTTGTCCAAGGGGTACAACTTTGGGGACTGGCTATGTAATTGCAACGACATTATGAAAATTTTGTAACTGTGCTTGCCTAGATATCTCATCTAGAAAGAGCCTCTCTTTACCTTATAATAATATATTTCTAGTTTCTTTTCAAAAAAAAAAAAATGAAAGAAAGAAAGAAAAAGTAGCAAAAACACCTTAAATGTAGAGCATATTGCAATATAAATCCCATTTTAGGTACAAAGAGAGGGAACTAATACTTATGAATTCTTTAAACTAGGAAAGAACTTGTAATAAATCTGAACAGCCTTGGTAGTTCACAATTCTTAGATAAATGCATCAAGAAAGATAGAAGATGCTGAAACAGGAGCAATGAAGAGAAACAATGAATATAAATAAAGATGTTTATGATTAATATAATTACGAGCATAATGATAATCCAAGTGATGGCATACCACAAAAATCAAGGATGGATATCACTAGTTACCTTCTGGCAAGGAAAAATTGTAGGCTAGTAAAATTCATCATTACGTAACAATTTGAAAATGCATTTACAATGGATCCTTGGATTTATGCTTAGTTTTTATTGCAACTAAAACCTTTAAATATAAAGTCAATGAAATTCCTATTGTTTTCATTATCATCTTAACAAAATTAAAACACATTAACCCCATGTTAAATGAAATGGCATGCAATGAAAGTGAACATTATACGTTGGTGCATTTCACAAAAATCTTATCGAGTAACTGGCTAGAAACAAACATTTGAAATGTTTATAGACTAAAGCGCCCAATAAGGTTGGATTCAGATTCTTGAATTAGAATTCAAATCCAAATGGAGGTTCATTTTCATCTCCAAAAGGAGTGAATGTGCAAAAGAAAGGCCTAAAATATGTTTTACACTTTTACTACTGTTTTCCTGCGTGATTTACCCTAGTTAGGTTAGGCAATGCCCAAAGGTAAATCAAGGCAATAAAATTTAAATGATTTGCATAATTATATCTGTAATATTGTTTAATTATAAGATAATTGTTTAAAAGTTTTGAAACTAAAATAACGTTAGCGCATCTAAGGAAAGTTTTCAACATCCTAGAAAGGGTGTTATGTTATGATTGCTTGATCCCGAAGAAGAATGTAGCGAGGAAGGTCAAGGATTTCCATCCTATTAGTCTCACGACGAGCCTATACAAAATTATTGCCAAGGTATTGGCTAATAGGATGAAGGGGGTGATGAGTAGCACTATCTCGGAGAATCAGTTGGCCTTCGTTAAAGGAAGAAACATCACAAATGCAGTGTTAGTGGCTAATGAGTTTGTAAAAGAGTATAGGGCAAGAAAGTAGAAAGGAGTAGTGGTTAAACTTTATATTGCGAAGGCCTATGATATGGTTGATTGGAAGTTCCTTGACTTTGTGTTAGAGAAGAAAGGTTTCGGTAGTAAGTGGAGGGGATGGATTCAAGGATGTTTGAGATCTATGAAATCCCTGCAACGAATAAGGACAGTCATGACAAAGGATCACATCCTTATAAAGACAAATCAGGCCACACAGGCGATCTTGTGGAGGGGGAGAAGGAGATGCTCAGAACACAAAATCACAACAAATTGATGAAGGATGACCAAAAGGCAGAATATGAAAGAGTCAAGGATTTCCCGCAAACCATCAAAGTGCAACTTGTTGCTGCACAGCGAATGGAGGATAAGGTCACTTGGATGTTCAATTTCAATGAAGATATTAAGCTGGAACGTTAGAGGATGTGGGTCCAAAGAAAAAAGGCGAGCCATCCGCCCTACTGTGGGTGCCTCTCATGCGGATCTCATCTGCTTGCAGGAGTCCAAAAAGGAAGTGGTGGACCTCCCCTTGGTCTAAGAGCTATGGAAAAAATGCTTTGTTGACTGGGTAAAGCTTCCAGCAGTAGGATCGACAGGGGGAATTATCATTATGTGGGACATTCGAAGCATGTCGGTCCAGAAAATATGGGAAGGTTCCCATTCCATTACTGTGGCGATCACTACAACAAATAAAGAGACGTGGTGGTATACAATGGTCATGGTGTATGGCCCATGCAACGATAGAGACCGAGAAGACTGTCTAACCGAACTTGCAGTTGCGTCTTCTCATATTAATGGCCCGTGGTACATTAATGGAGACTTTAACATGGTCAGAAATATGAGAGACAAAAAAAAAACTGTAGCTTTACGAAGGGCACCATGAGAAACTTTGAAGACTGGATTCACGATATGCAGTTGTATGAACCAGAACTAAGGAACTTGTCCTACACTTGGAGCAATGGCGGAACCTCCTCGGCCAGTCTAAGTTGGATAGATTTCTATGCAACGACAAATGGTTAGACAGATTTAGCTTACAAAGAGTGTGGGGAATGCAAAGAATAACCTCAGACCATTAGCCCATCATCCTCGATACCGAGGAAACTAAATGGGGATTAGCGCCCTTCCAGTTTGAGAATGCCTGGTTTCAAAATCCAGAGGGTAGAGATATAATACAACAGGGGATGAGCAGGGTACAAATTTATGCTAAAACTTCAAAATTTGAAGCTAAAGTTGAAGCAGTGGAGAACTAGACAAGGAACAGGAGACCAATCCATGCAAAAAGACCTGATGGAGAAGCCGGAAGCTTTGGATAAAAGACTGGAGATGGAAGAGGGTCTGGACTTGTGGGAGGAACGTCGACAGCTAATCGGGGAAACTACAGTTCTGAAAACTAAACAAGAAAGGAAATGTCGTCAGCAGGCTAAACTGCGGTGGGCCAAAAAAGGGGACGTTAACAAAGTTCTTTCACAGAACTTTGTCTCCACGAAAGTCCAGAGTAACTATCACAAAGTTAGAAGATCAAGAAGGTAATCTGATAGAAGAAATGGAGAATGTCCAGCAACTGATTATAGAGTATTTGGATCAGCTGTTCCAAGAGAATTTCGGACGAAAATGGGAAGTTGAAGGATTACAGTGGAATCAAATTTCTGAGGAAGAAAGCGTCTGGATGGAGCAAGATTTTGAAGAAGAGGAGATAAAAGCAGCTATCTTTAGCTGCGATGGCAACAAAGCCCCGGGACCAAATGGTTTTACCATTTACTTCTTCCAAAAGGAATGGGAAACAATAAAACATGACCTCTGCAAAGTCGTGAAGGAATTCCATGGAGATGCGGTGATCAACAGAAGAGTTAATGAGACGTATATTTGTCTTATTCCAAAGAACTACAATTCCATGAGAGTGGTTGATTTCAAACCTATAAGCCTGATAACAAGCCTCTACAAGATCCTAGGAAAGACATTAGCAAACAAACTAAAGACAGTTCTGCCCAAGATTATCAGTGAGCATCAACTTACGTTTGTTAAGGACAAACAAATAACAAACACAATTCTGATAGCCAACGAGGTGGTTGAAGACTATAGAGTCAACGAGAAAGAAGGCTTGCTGCTAAAAGTAGATTTTGCCAAAGCTTACGACTCAGTCCGTTGGAGGTTTTTGGATTTTGCTCTCAAGAAACAAGGCTTTGGAAATAGATGGAGAAAATGGGTTCAAGGCAGCCTTCAAACAGCAAATTACTCGATCTTTATTAATGGAAGACCATGGGGTAAGATAGATGGCCACAGAGGGCTGCGCCAGGGGGATCCGTTGTCCCCTTTATGTATACGATAGTTGCAGAAACTTTCACTCGTCTCATAGAGAAAGCCAGCAAAGAAGGAGTTTTGCAGCGAACGAAGGTGGGTAAAGACAATATTCATCTAAAGCATCTGCTATTTGCAGATGACTGTCTGAATTTCATGCAAAAAAACAAAATAAAAAATTCATAAAGTTTTGGATGCACTCCGGACCTTTTGCCTATTGTCGGGATTAAAAATAAATAGTACTAAAAGCCAACTATTGGGAATCAATATAAGTCAAGAGGAGATTAAGAGTATGGCAGAGGAAATGAACGTAGCTCCAAGGGAATGACCTCTAATGTATTTAGGGATGCCATTGGGAGGAAACCCTTTCAAAATTGTTTTTTGGGACCCTGTAATCCAAACCATTAAAAGGACTACTGGATGGGCAAAAAGCTATCTATCTAGAGGGGGCAGATTACTCTTGTTGAAACAGTCCTAGAGGCGTTGCCAACCTACTACATGTCCATCTTCAAGGTCCCTCAGAAAGTAGTTGCAATTATAGAGAAGCAGATGTGTGATTTCCTCTAGAAGCAAGAGAAATCTGAGAAAGTTCATAACCTGGTTAATTGGAAACAGGTGTGCAAAACAATTCAAAACGGTGGTCTTGGAATTGGAAATATAATTAAAAGAAGTGCAACTTTAAGGGCTAAATGGCTATAGAGGATGATGGATAAACCAGCAGCAATGTGGGCCAAGATTGTTCGGAGTATCCATGGTTCAAGAGCTTTTGGGAGAGAAGCGGTTGTAAACAGAAAATGTAGCTATAGATTGCTGTGGAAGGACATATATAACCTTTATGAGCAATTTAGACGTCACATCCGCTGGAAGATTGGAAGAGGGGATCAAGTAAGCTTTTGGGAAGATATCTGGTGCGGTCAAGATTCATTGCGAGAGGCATTCCCCCATATTTATGGGCTGTGTTTGCAGAAAGAAGGAACTGTAGCTGCTTTCAGAACAAGGGACAATGAAGGGAATAGGATCCAATGGGGATGGAACCTACACTTACAAAGGCATATAGGAGAAAATCACTTGGAAGAACTAGGTGATCTGCTAAACAGACTGAATGGTTTTAATTTCAATGAAACAAGAAATGAAGACAAACCAGTCTGGTATGGAGAAGGAAACTCTATATTCTCAGTAAAGTCAGCCATGATAAAGCTGATAAACCAACCATCCGACCACACAAGCATCCCGAAGGACTTTATTTGGAGAATCAAAGCTCCCCTAAAAGCTAGATTCCTAGTGTGGCTAATTGGTTTTAATAAACTTAAGACTAATGAAAACATTCAAAAAATTCTTCCCTTGTACTCTTTACATCCTTCCATGTGTATCATGTGCAGGCAGAAGGAGGAAACAACCAAGCATCTGTTTAGATACTGCAGGATGATAGCAGACGTGAGGAACAAGTGTAACCAACAGCATAACTCCATATACCCCCAAATGCAGATAATTGGTTCCAAGTGCCAGAGATAGCAGAAAGAGTCCATATTAACCATTACTGGAAGATGATATTGGCATCGGTCTGGTATACTATTTGGGAGGAGCGTAACAGAAGATTGTTTTTAAACAACGATAGGATGGCTAATATGTTATGGGAGAGATCCAACGTTTTGTTTATTAGTTGGGTCTCTACCTCTAAATTAGGAAAGGGTTATAGTTTTGCCGAGTGGCTATGTAATGGGGGGGCGATCCTTCAATCCCTTTCAGTTTCTATTTGTATTTAAGTTGGTCTTTAAATTCGGATATCTCATCCGGCATTTTGTATTTAATAATATAGTTTCGGTTTCCAAAAAAAAAAAAAAAGATCTATGACATAATCCGTCTTCTTTAATGGAAGGACGAGGGAAAAATAGAAGCTCTTAGGGGGTTGAAAAAAGTAGATCCACTGTCTCCCTTTTCGTTCACTATGGTGGTTGATGTATTGGGACGGTTGTAGATAAAGAGAGGGAGATGCAGGGGATCCAAGGGTTTGTGGCGGGTAGGGACAGCGTTGAAGTCACACATCTTCAATTTGCAAATGACGCTCTTCTTTTCTTGGATGGAGGAGAGGAAAATATTGGGAATGTTCTTACAATTGTCCAATGTTTTTGTTGGATTTCAGGAATGCGCCTAAACATGTCTAAAACATGTGTAGCCAGAATTTCCACAGATGAAGCAATGAAGCATCAAATTGCTGCAAGATTAGGGTGTGAGATGGGAGAATGGCTTCTAAAGTATCTAGGAATGCCACTAGGAGGGAATCCAGGGTCCCGTTTGTTTTGGGAGCCAATAGCATCCAAGGTAGCTCGGAGACTTGATGGGTGGAAGAGGGCATTCCTTTCTAAGGGTGGAAGACTTACTTTAATAAAAGCGGTGTTGGAGGCCTTGTCAACATATTTCCTGTCAGTTTTCAAATTCCTAAGAGTGAAACTTCAAAAATTGAAAGGTTGATAAGGAACTTTTTGTAGAAAGGTGGAGGTGAAAGAAAAGGGTCTCACATTGTTGATTGGAACAAGGTTCAGTTACGGAAGGATTTGGATGGGTTAGGAATTGGGAATCAGGTGGCTAGGAATAAGGCTCTAGCTAGGAAATGGCTTTGGAGGTTCCCCAGAAAACAAGAGTAGTTGTGGCTCGAGTGATAAAAAGCAAGCATGGTACAAACATAAATGGAAGGGATGTAGGGATTATGAGCAGCGCAACCTTCAAGAGTCTGTGGAAGTTCATACACTCTCTATACCATTGCCATTTGCCTATTATTCAATTGAGGATAAGGAGGGGAGATGATATCCAATTTTGGGAGGACGTTGGTGCGAGACCAACGCCTTTGCAGATATTTATCCTAGAATATGTATAATCATTCCAAAGGTCACCATCATCCAGTGTCTTTCTTCAACAGACAAAGTGAAGATTGAGATGCTATGCAGTGGAATCTTTATTTGGGGTCCTCAACCCGAGGGAGATGTGCAGAAGAGGAGAGTACTCTTCAGGTGATTCTAAGAGAGTGAGTGTTGGAAGATAGGAAGGACCAAATTCTGTGGCTTGGAGAGCCCTCTGGAGAGTTTTTTTTAATAAATCTTTCTTCTCGGTCTTGACTGATTCTAGTAGAATTATTCCTTCCCCATTGTGCCTAGAGATATGGAAGGCCCAAGTCCCTTCTAAAGTCAAGTTCTTCGCATGGGAGGTGGCTCTTGAGAGAGTGAATACAGGAGACATGATTCAGACACGCTTTTCGAGCCATTGTTTATCTCCTTCGTGGTGCTCTCTATGCAAAAGGAATGGCAAATCAATAGACCATCTGTTCCTAGGGTGTTCGTTCTCCAACTATGTTTGGGCTAGATGGAGAAATCTCTTTAGCCTCTTTCTAGAGTGGAGCACGCAAGATGTTTCGTTCAACGTGTGCCCCTCTTGAGAGGAGCTCTGTACTAAGAAACGAGCGTATTGGATGGCGGTGTGCCTAGCGATGCTTTGTTGCTTATGAAAGGAACGAAATGTTAGGATTTTTGCTTATAAGAGTTGCTCCCTATTCAAATATGGGAGAAATCTCTATCAATGGCCTCTTTTTGGATTAATAATAATTCCCTTTCCTTATGGTACTCCATTTCAGAGTGGTTGTAGGGGTGGATAAACATATTGTATTAGGGAAGCTTCATATTGGCGCGGTCTGTAGGGAGGTTCTCCCTCTTTCATTTGTTGCTTGTTCTCTTCATTATTAATAAAGTTTGTTGTTGCTTTAAAAAAAAAAAAAAAGGTTATGAAATTCAAACTTAATAAGTATAGATATTGTCTTTTACATAATGCATCATTATTTGCTAGGTTGAATTAGTAAATTTTTTAAAATAAAAATTGGACATTTTGGAATAAACAAGTATGCCAAGTTTGGCTTTTGTATGTGTGAAAAAAGAAATAAAAGTTGAGAAAAAGCAGTCATCTTCAATAGAGTGAGGTGCTTCAATTTTATACTCAAGAATTTGTGGTAAACATTGAACATATCAAAATATAGCAAAGCAGTTGGCTAACACTTGTGAGGAAACAAACATTTTTTATTGTAAGCATTCTAAGAATAAGAAGCACAAAAACAAGAAATAAAGAATCATCATAACAACTCCCTACTACCAAGTGCAACATAATCAAACTTTTAACAAGAATATCTCAAAGAAGGGAAAGAAAATAATTGGTTCAAAGGTTAAGCCGGTATACATATCGCATGCTAAAGCCCTCCAGTAAGGCTCTTTAATGAAAGGAGACGTGATATTTCTAACCTTACTACTCACAGATCCAATCAGCCACACCCGCATCCTCCTCTACTTATTCAAGTTCATCAAAATATGTACTCAGTGCCATGTTGCAGCATCTAGCATCTTCTTGATCGATATTCAAAGTTTTCCAACCCACTATAATTGGCATGTAAATCCTTTTCATATTGCATTAATGTTTAAAAATACCACATGTCATCTAAGGTCAATGTGTTAGGTAGAGTTATTGCTCTGGCATAGTGCACCTTTTGGCACAGCCATGTTTATCAAAAAGATCAAAGGCATAGGATTGTCTAAGACCTCAAATAGCTTCTTCATACAAATCTACATCAGCTAGAACTTCCTCCAGACTAGTCATGTTCTTCAAAAGGATCAACAACAAAGTACTTTTAACTTGAAATGGATGTCTCAACTAAATCCAGGGTGCTGCTTGCAATCATTGATGGCATCGTAGCAATCAATACAACTTCATCCAATTCCCTGTAATTTTCTTTGTGAGCTTGTCATCACTTCACCTACCAGCATATTGACTCAAATGTTCTAAGTATCTTCATCAAATAGCCCATTAATGCCTAATTAATTCTACACTCTCACCATCTCCAATTGGTAAAATTAGACTCCAAACTAGGTCATCCTTCAAGAATAGTACCCAAAAAATATAAAATAAAAAAAATAAAAAAATAATTGACATCCATTACCGTCATCATATAACAGCTTTACTCTACCACAACCATTAATCTTGGCCAAACATAAATAGATCAACGTTATGCTTGTTACTTACATATATAATCTGTGCAAACGAAACAAGTATAAAATTTCTAATACTCTACATCCAAATGTTCTTTATGGGTAAAATTCTTGACCCAACAACTTTTTTTTTTTTGGAAACAATTGTCCAAGCAACTAATTGAGAATCAGTTTTATCCAAATATGAGGAAAATCATATATGGGTTGACAAGCATCATTTCTTATATCACAGCTGTTTCAACCAGTTAAATTTCTTTAACTTCATATAAACTACTATAACGAAACACCGCCAGATGATAATTGAAGAAAGTCATATTTTACGACAGGAAAAAACCTTCTACATAAATTACCAAAAGCCATTTACTAGAAGACCTTTTGTCTCATAGCGCAAAGATATCTAATGCTTACACCAGTTGTGAACTTTGAGAGAGAAAACCATCAATTCGTCCCTTGTAGGCAATACACAGACACATCCTTGCTATCAACCCATTAAAGTTATTCAACAAGTTTTTGACCATTGAAGGGAAAAAGTATAACATATTAACATATTGAATTGGATACTAGATAGAAGTCATGAAAAAACCTCCCTAACAACTCTATTCAAACGCTTCCATCTGAACCTGTTATTCCGAAACTCCAATCACAAAATTGCAAAGGCACGCTATAACATGATGAAAAGTGCTCGATCGTTCGCCAATCTAACTTGAAATGCTCACAAGCTAGAATCTTGAAAAGAACTAAGTGGATGGCACAATTTTAGCAATTTTCAAAAGTCCATACACTCAAATGGAACACTGATTTGCCTATAAGATCACAAGATTTTCAAAATCAATTACTCATATGGATAGAGATTTCAAAATAAAAAAGTTAAAAACAAAAAATACGAAGATTAGTTGTTCAATGATTCTCTCAATTGGTTTAAATTAATAGTGTTGAAGACCTTTCATGTTCCACATAAGAAACATTCAATGAACAAGACAAACGAAACCATTACTAATGTCCATAACAAACTCAAACAGGCTATTGGATCAAATGTCAGCTTTGCACAAAAAACTCCAATTACTAATAAGGATTAGAAAATACAGCTAAGTTTTATCAAACTAGAAGCGTTTCTACCTCTCCATTCAAACATGCAAGAACCACAATAACAGATGTAGTCAACACAGTTGCATTAAAGTCATAAACAAACTTTAATCAAATTATTATTCGCTTAGATAATTCAGCCGCGCCATTTCTAATCTATTTCTTGGTTCGAACATATGCTAAAATCAGGATTATATAATCCCTCCCGATGCACGATAAACTACAGTAGAACCAATTGCAATCGTCAGAAACAGATTCCCACCAAAAAAACAAAAATAAATAAAAAACACTCACCTGTACCGGCTGCTGAATTTGTTCTTGGTAGTTATGATGTAAAACGAATAAACCTAACGCCGCAACGGAGAACACCAACAAAAGCCCCCAGATCCAATCCGAATACCTCCTGCGCACCGGGCGCCGGTACTCGGCCGCCCGTCGCCGCATCTTTGACTGATTCCTTCCACGATTCACACGACTAAATCAAAGAATTCGAAAGCACTCATCTCTAAATCCCGATCAAGAAGTCCTTGAAATCACTTCTCTCACCATCCCACAGATACTTCTGAATTGTCAACCAGTGCTTTCGGGCGTGGCAGCAGCAGCAGATTCAAGAGAAATGGTTTTTTGCACAAACAAATGCAAAGAAGAAATCTAGGACGTGATGAGATTAACACGCACAAATTCTCGCGCAACAGAAGAAAATTCGACTGAGGCTGCTGAGTTTTTAAGAAGCTCGCGACAAGAAGGTATAATTTGTCAGAAATGGGAAGTAGAATAGCTTGCATCTCTCTCTCTCTCTCTCTCTCTCTTTTTACTATGGAAAAAAAAACTAAACGGGAAGCGAGGGGGTTGCTCTGCACGTGAGACCATGTGCTCATGTTATTCACGTATTCCACCATAAAGCGTTTAGGAAACACCTACGAACAGGCCAATTGAAGGATACCATCTGAATCTGTTGAGACTTGGTAATTTATTTTAAATTAGCCAGTATAAATGTCTTATATAATCTTAGAGGATCTTTGTATGTAAATGCTTTGATCCTTAAAGAAAACTTTTGATTTTTAAGTAGAAAGAATTTATTGATTCTTAAAAAAATCTTTGATTTTCAAGTAGGAACAATTTGTGGCAATGTGGATTTTCTTGCATTTTTTTTTATACTTTGTATCTATCGAATCTAATAATATGTAAAGTGAGATTTAGATGATTTGTTAACACATATTTTTTGTAAAGAACTTTATTTGTTTTTTAAGAACAAATTGCAAGTACAACATATATTAATATAAAAATAATGTTGCGATATTTAAATGCTAGAGAAGTTTGGTACTAACATATTAAGATAAGAAACGTTTTTAAATCTTTGATAGAGAAACCATCTAACATTTAAAAATAAGAAAGAAAAAGAAATCGACTAATACTTGATTTCACTGACATAAAAGGAAAGAAGGATTAATGTTGATCCTATATGGAGAAGCAAGAGTATGTTTGAAAACATACAAGGTCAAATAAAACTGATACAATGATCAACATATGAAGGGGCAAAAGTATACTTTAAAAAAAATACAAGTTTAAATAAAAGATATTTGTTAGGGATCCAACTAGATTATATTCTATAGGGCTCGTTTGGTGCACAGGATGGGATAGAATAGGATGAGATAGGATGGGATATAAAAATTTTTTAAAAATATTTTTAAAAAAATATGTCAAAAATTTTTTTTTATTTTTTTTGGATAGGATAACTCAATCCCACAAAAAATGGTGGGTTTGAGTTATCCCACCAACATATGATAAATATGTGAGCCTGGACAATTTTTTGTACAATCCTATGTAGTCTCAAACACCGGATTAGGACAATTTTTTGTCCTATCCTATTCCTATTCCATGTAACAAATATGGCCTTACAAGCATGGAATCTAGAAGGCATGAGCAAGAACCGCAATATGGCTCTATGGCTAGGTGTTGAGAATGACCATCATGATGCATGGAAGCTACTAGTTGTCTATGCCCTACCCATGAATAACTATTTCCCACAGGATAGCATATATAATGTTGAGTAGGCATCTCATACCATTCGTACGATGATTGAGACCATACAAGCATCAATGGAACTCTTCATAAAGCATATTATCTTTCAAAATAATCAATCTATTTAAAACTTATGTGTGTGTGTGTGTGTCTGTATGTATGTATACGACTTCAATATCTGCCACTACACTTTCCACAACAAAGTTATCAAGATGATGGCGATCATATGGAGTGGGACCCATATAAAAATATGCAAATTGGGTTGAAATTCTTGGCTTGAGGAAGTGCATGTGTTCACCTTTATATGAAGCACATTTCACCCGCAAGAGGAAGTATACACACTTATCAAATGTGTTTTCTTATGCAAAATCTTTTTTTTTTCTTAAGATTTCAGTGCACCCAAGTTAAAGCGAATAAAAACCAAAACCTAAGTCTCTTCATCTCATCTCATTTTGAGCTAGATCATGAGCATGTGAAACCAAGGGAAAAGAAGAATGAGTATTTGAAGGAAGACTGGGGTTTGATGATTTTGGTGTTTGAATCACATTTGAGGTTTGAAGCTTGGTAAATTTCCTCTCCTAAAACTCTTATAGCTTGTTTCTTTTTATCAACATCATGGTTTTAATGTTATGATTTGAATTGATTGTTGGGTGACCGTGACCAAGATTCGTGCTATACACGTGTCTGAATATATATATATATATAAACGTTAGTAATAAGCAACAGATCTTCTCAGATTTTAGAAAAACCTGGTGGCCGTGTGTTGAACAAATATCTGAGTTAAGGTCAATTACAGTGATTTTGCAGACCAAGCGAAGTACAAATTGGGTTTTATGTCATCAATGTGAGCTTTACCCAAATTTGTGATATTTGTCATAAATGAAGTTAATTTATAAAATTGACTTAAAGTATGCTAACTGATCCAAACTAAGTAGGTTGATGTTAAAAATGAACATGTCGAAAAATTATGGAGATTTGACCCTAATCATGGGAATTCAACCATTAGTATATTAATTATGTTTGTGTGGACCCAATTCTCCATATTTTGATTTGCCTATTTTATTAAATTATCAAATACGCTTATCATTTTATTTGGTTCATATGCCTATATAAGCCTAAAGTTGTTAATTTAGGTTGGGACAACATATTATGTAACACCCCATTTTCAATTTTTGTCTTAATCTCACAAGTATATATATATATATATATATATATATATATATATATTTAAAAATCATTTCCTTACACATGGGAGTCGAAAACCTTTTTGAGTAGGTATATATTTAAAAAATAGTTGATTTATTTGAAAACTTATTCTTCCTCTTTTACTACTTGTTCAAGCTGGTGGGACAACCTCCCGTCAGGGTAGTCAGATTGAGTCTGCTTAAAAAATTATATCTTCCTAAAGTAAGATAACTTATCTCTCGTTCAATATTTAATTTTACTAGGGACAAGATTTACCCACTATCAACTTAAACTTGTAAACTCTGTCTCAAAACTATTAAAATAATTTTCTCTGTATTCTAGAGTGCTACTATTATCTAAGTTGTTTCTTTATCCTACTAGTTTCTTAATTTTAAAAGTAGTTTTCACAGCATCATTACTATCATGAGCATTAATAACAAACGCATAATATAGTAATGGTGTGCCCAAAAGTACCTCACAGCAAGGTTGATTCATTGATTAAATGGCTTTTAATCATTACATTCATGTTGTTGTGCATACTAGTGTTTAAGTAACATCAAAAGGTACAAAAATAAAAAAAAATAAGGATACTAATTAAGTTCATGTCTATTAGTTGGCATACTGATTTTCTGCATTTGAAAAATGGAAAAGGTGAGTAGATCATTCTAATTCACAAATAATCTAACAATATAGCAAGCGCATCGTACAATCAATCACTTTTATACATTAGGTGATACAAACAGTAGATTGCTTTCATTAAGTCAAGGTAGGGTGGCCAACGGTGATTCTTGTACCTCTAGCCAAGTAAATCCCGCAGAAGCGTCATTGGCGTTCAGGCTATGTGTCTGTATGTCCAGCAATCCACAGACTCGAAAGATACACAAGGCACAATCCAATTTCTTAAGTATGATCATGCATACATCTCTTAATCAAGACGTTAATGCGAAAACTATCATTGATTGTTCTTAGACCAATCAACCCCTCCAAGTGTGTTGTTATCTTGTTAAGAGTGATCTTTTATTTGGTTACTACAATATTTATGCATATAAAATGATAATTCTCTAAAAGATATACCCTCATGCATATGAGTATAATATGTAACATTCATTTAATCATATGTTTATCATGCTTAAATTCTATAATGACATATTCTCATATATTAGACTCATATAGTAAATTTATGTGCATATCATTCCTTATGCATACAACATCATGTATATGCTCTAAATCTATCATGGTCACGTGCATATGATCATAGCAAACAACATATATTCAAATCATGTTGTCATTATTCACAAAATCAATATAAATATAAGCATTTAATCATACGATCAATAAAGGGTGCATTCTACTACCACCTAGGCCATGTTATATACAATATGCAAGCAAAGTGTGTAAGTTAAAAATCATTTCCATCTCGATTACACGCTCTTTATGTTGTTTAATGCTTGAAGTGGTGCTGGTCCTCCAAGATTCTTATAAAAAGCACTCGAGTCTTAGTTAGCATTAAATTTAGCTCGTAAACTTGGATTTAGATTCAAAATGACCTCTAAAGTGTTCTCCGGTTTAGCTCATGAACTTTGACATTGGTTGTTTAAGGTATAATTTACAAATTACATCTACAGTATACCGAACTTTAAGAGGCCATAACTTGAGTATTAGGACTTCATTTTATATTATTATTAGGTTTATCTTATAGTGGTTGCGATGAAAAATGTCATGGCAATGACTGTTTTGCTCAGCCAAGCCCGTGTTTGAACAGAAACGTTCATGAGGCCACTATTTTGCGAATCTGTCTTCTTTTTGCGTAACAATTTTTGGAAGGTCGATTTTGGGGCTTCGGGTGTTCGATTAGGATCATTCTTGAGTCTATTCTATAGTGCACTTAAGAAGGTTCGACATGGTAGTGGTAGTTTCCTTGGATCATGCCTACACCATTCCAAAAATGGCGTGAAAATTACTATGTTGCAACTAATATTGGGTGATAATTCTAGCCTTGGTTCAGAGGCAATGGTTGTCGAAATTTTGTGGTTCTGGAGAGGTTGAAAAGCTTATTTCGGTTACTCTTTGATAGTGAAGGGTTTTGACCTTTTTAGGCATTCTATGGTTTTTAAAAATCCAAAATGGTGTGATCTTTTTAGGCCATAATTTAACTAAAACTTTGCATGAAATAAAAGGAATAAAAATAAAATTTTAAAGAAGCTAAGGGGACAACTTATATTTCAACTTTAGCTACTCTTCCCTCCAAAATCTCATCCTCTTCTTTTCTTCTCAAGCACACTTCAAATGTTTTAATTTGTTGTAAGGAGAATAGAAGAAAGGTTAGTTATTTATAGTAGAGCTTTGATCATTAAGTTTGGTGTTAGGGTATGGTGGAGGCTAAGTTAGAATAGTGGAGAGGCAAAGGGGTCATGCATGCTTGTTTGCACGCAATTGTAAGTATTAATGGTGGTGGTTTGAAGCATATTATTAATGTACATTAAAGTTGTTTTTAATTAATTAAAAATGACAAATGATACTATCGTCTTTAATTAATCAAAGATGATAGTAATGATGGTTGAATAATATTATTAAAGTACTTTAAAGCCATTTTTATGACACTATTAATTAAAGATGCTAGTGGTGGTGGTTGAAAAATATTATTAATGTACTTTAAAGTTATATTTATTTCATTAAAAATGACACTATCATTTTAATTAATTGAAGATGATAGTGGTGGTGGTTAGAAAATATTATTCATATACTTTAAAATTATTTTTTATAATTAAAAATGATACTATTAATTAAAGATAATAGTGATAGTGGTTGGTAAATATTATTCATGTACTTTAAAATTACTTTTGTTTAATTAAAAATGGCAGTATCATCTTTAAAGATGATAGTGGTGGTGGTTGAAAAATATTATTTATGTCTTTTAAAGTCATCTTTAATTAATTATGGTGGTTGAAGACTATTATCATCATTAAAGATAGAGTTTAGTTAATTATAATAATCAACTTTACTATTTATAACACTATTAATCAACTTTACTATTCCTAATATTTTTCAAATACGTTAATTAATAAAAATAATCAATTTTACTATTTATGGCACCATAAAATAATTAATTATTTGATGATTTGATTTTTTTATTGATGATTTAATTTTTTATTATTTTTATTCTTCTTATTATTAATATTTATTTATTTTTCTTTAAGTTTCTTTGGCATCCTGAGTATTTCGACATGAACTCGTTGTCTAATTTGATCGTTTTACCTTTGAAATAATTTTTTTAAGTTTATTGTATCCGTGTCATACTAGTTGAGTGGTCCAGTTCTTAATAATGTTCAACCTTTATTGACCACGGTTATCTAACACTTAATTATAATTATATTGGATAATTATTGGCTTAGAAATTTTGGGGTATTATATATTATGCGTTGTTGTGACAACTATCATGCCTAATTATTACTTTTATGTCTATAGGGTCAGATGTAATAGTCTTGATTTGATCCATAAGAACTATATTTCATGGGTCCACATGTATTCTTAAGCATATATTCACATCAATCATATCGTTTGAACTTAGTGGTTAGATAGGCCTATATGATTGGAAGTGAGATTATGGTCTTGCTATATGATCTTTCATTAGAATTTGATATTAGTTTTTAATTGTGATGTATATTACAAGAATGTGTGTTTTGATCTTGTATTCATGTGTGGATAGTACTCTTGCGCAGGTACGTTATGAGGAGAATTTCTTAGAACATTTTTAATGGTTACACTCTATTGATGTCTCTGCAATATCATCAACTTATTAAATTTATATCTATTAGACTTCTTTTCTAAGTATTAAATTATATTATATAAAACTTATAATCACATTAACTCATCATTTAAACTATTTACAATATATAATTTATAAAATACATATTTATTTTCATAATATGTGTAATTGAAACTATTTCACATTTAAATATAATTTATTTGTAATTATTTAAATTTTAAAAATTATATATTTTGTTTTCAAAAACTATTTATTTTCAAGAATTATTTATACAAATTTTTGCAATGATGTCATGTTGCAGCTCGCACTGTCACCCCAAAAAAAAAGTTAATTTAATGGACAAAGCATTTTAAAAAAGAGTAGGGCTAAAATCATCTCACAATTGGCTCTCTTGACCCCTTCCACTAAATTCATTCTACCAAATTTTAAATATTAATACATTCACCCCACTTTTTTAGAAAAACCCTAAAATACCCTTATTTAAACTTAACAACCACCATTAATCACCCACCAAAACTTCTTCATTCACCTTCACTTTGCTCACCGTCGGATTGGTCGTTGTGCTCTTACCATGTTCATTTCAACCATTTTTCCACTGGAAATTGATCACACCGACCTTAAAGAGTGAAGTTCTAACTATTGCAACGTCATAGTCGTGCCATCGCCACAGTTTGAGCCTTACCGAACTTCAACAAAACCTACCTAAAAAAGCTTAGATATGGTAAGATGTATAGTTTTTTTGTGTTTTAAACTTATTTTATCATAGTTTTTTTTTTGTTGTAACATTCATTTTCGTATAGTATTTGCAAGAAACAGAGGAGACATTGTAAAAAAAGGTCTCAGCCTTACGAGGCCAAGGCTCTTCAGAGTGTCTCGGCCATACAGGGCCGAGACTCTGTGAAGTGTCTCAACCACTAACTGCCAAGACCCCCCCACTTGGGCCAAGATTGCTCACACAGTCTCGACCCAACTGGGCTGAGGCTCTTTGACATTGAGCATTTAAATAATACGATATTTATTTTTTAATTTTTGATTTATATGTTTATTTGCATTTAAATATTATAATGAATTAATGATTTGTTGTATATTATGCAGAAATAGCACTCAAAAAGACAATGACTACAAAAAATAGACTGAGCATTCAATCAGAAAGTGCATCTTCTTCAAGGCTTCCATTAACAGTATCACAGAGGCGAGCTATAGTGGCGACAAGGTCTAATCTTCTATCAATCAGTGAAAGCTCCTCACATTATTCACAACAAGAGAAAGAATTCAAAGAACAAGAAGCAACCCATATTGTTGAAGAATATGAAGAAGGTGAAGATGCTCTTGGACCTTTTCTTAATGCGTCGTCTGATCCTTGAGTTCTTAAGAGTTTTAAGCACCATGCTGCTATAACAGTATGGAGGAATGATGTGATTTTTTATCTTTATACTTATTATACTCAAATATTTTGTTCTCTTAATAATGAAGTATTAATAATCTAATTTTTGGAAAAAAAAATTGTGAATGCAGCATCGAGGCCCACTGGAGTGTATCAACCACAGCAATATGATCAAGGCTTAGGACCTTGAATGTCATCCATAATAGGCTCGCCTACAAGAGTTCATCAATAGATTTAGATTGAGTCCATTGATCACATGTTCCTATAGCTATGTTAATAGGGCGTTGATATCGACATTCATTGAGAGGTGGCATCCAAAGACAAACACATTTTACGGATTCGGTGGAATGTCCATTACACTTGACGATGTTCACATTCTTTTTGGTATTCCAATGTTGGGCAAATCGGTTTTAGTAAACCGACCAAGTTCAATGGTGTTGTGCATTTGATGTGTGACTGCCTTGGTGTATCTGAAAAAAAAAAGTCGTTGAAGATATTAGAATGACTAAAGGGCTCACAATAAGTATGAGACGACTCAAAAATCTATTTGATAAAGAGAATATAAATGAATAATACAGTGTTGAAGCAACTACCAAAGCTTTTATTTTGTATCTACAGGGTAGTACATTGTTTACTAACAAGAGTGGTACCCGAGTTCATGTGTCCTTCCTTTAGCTTGTAAAGGATTTGGATACTATCGGGTCGTATGCGTGGGGAGCAACTATTCTTGTATTTTTGTACTGCCAGCTTGGTAGTGCTTCACGAGCTGAGGTGTGTCAGGTTGCATGGTATCTCACCCTACTTGAAGTATGTTTGTTACCCTTATTTAACCTCAAACATTTGTGTTTTATATATATATATATGATAATTGTTTGAATTTGTGATTTTTGTAGGGTTGGATATATGATTATTTTTCCTTCACTCATTCACACGTCAATCCCCACTACTATAATAATTTGCAGCATGCTGTTACGTGGACCCAAAGGATGGAGATGGGTCTTAACGATAAATATCTGTTTATGCTGCGTCAGGTAATCAATCAATTGCATCCTCATGAGGTATGAATTAAATGTTCTTGAAATCTTTTAATAATAAGTATGCGGCTTTGTTGTTTATAACTTAAAGTAGTTATATCTTTTTCAAGTTTACTGGGATCCATGTAAGGAGTGAAGAGAGGGTGCATCTATATCGGAGGTGGATTTTTATATTTGACTAATTAACTGCTTAAAAATTGTAGAGTCATACCACCCCGAGAGATTTCTTCGAAAGTGTCACACCCCACTGGGCCCACCGGTCCCACCAGGCCCACCGGACTCTCCCCGTGGCGGCCGTGTGGCAGCCGCATGGCGCACCGCGTGGCGGCTGTGACTCACTAGGTACTGTCCCCTCCCCTAGGGGTTTTCTCTCGCCTCCGCAGAGATTCGAACCTAGGACTTGGGGCATAAGTACTGTTGCTTACTTTATGTGCACACTTTTAAATAGATAAAGAGATGCAAAAATGCATTCTTTAGATGATGAATGAATAATATGCAACATAAATAAACCCTAGACATAAAG